>OY725501.1:1053469-1311515 GCA_963281255.1 Aphrocallistes beatrix
ACTTGGGAGGCAGTTTATCAGATCAACAAGTCAGATCACGTTCTAGGTACCATACTGGATCATGATTTAGGTACCCACACTGGATCATGATCTAGGTACCACCCTGGATCATGATCTAGGTACTATTGGATCATGATCTGGGTACTATTGGATCATGATCTGGGTACTATTTGTTATATGGATTTTTGGCATGTGAGAGTTTTTTGGCTCTGGTTCCAGTAAGTTCTGAGTTCAGAGCAAAATGTCGACTCATCATGGAATTATGCCGTCATTGTCACATTTTTAAAGTTAAGCAATACAGTTATTCGAGCATAACTCAGCCATTATAGGAGATAGAAGGCTGAAATTTTAAAAGAATCTGTGTACTACAGGGTGGCTCATAAGTTCTGTGACATTTTTTCGTACCCATTAATTTTAATTTTAATTTGGATAATAAGACAGTTATTCAAATTTATTTTGTCATTAGATATTCAACATCAGTTTTTCATTAGTAATTTTCATATAAAATTCCATTTTAGTGTTGTGTAGCTAATGGAGCGTGATCGATGTGCTGTAGTTGGATTATTTCAAGCGGGGTATAAACCGAAGGAAATTTCCAAAATGCTCAAAATGCCTAGGGGAAGAAGAATGTTTGTTGTTAGGGCCATTAAGGTTGGCCTTTCCTATGGGCTTTTGTTTTTTATTAAAAATTTGCCAAAGGTCCTTTTTAACCATTTTAGGATAACTAAAGGGGTTCTAAACAATAATTTTGATTTTTAGAATTTCAATCCTAATATTTCGCCACTTAGAGCCACTTGTACCACCTGGTATCGCCTATAAAAGGACACATTTTGTCTCATATCCATAACTTCTTTGAACCATGTGAGATCATCATTTTACTGCTAAATTCGTGCTCAGCACTAAATTTCCAGCAATTTGATATATATATTGGACATATTTGGAGAAATTCCTTGGCTGCGGGTTCCTAACAACGGCCAGGAATGTGAAAAAATTTCTGGTCGTTGCTATGCACGGACATCCAAAAACTTCTCCAAATATGGTCAATATATATATCAAATTGCTGGAAATTTAGTGCTGAGCACGAATTTAGTATTAAAATGATGATCTGACATGGTTCGAAGAAGTTATTGATCTCTAATTCCGGTGGACACTATCGAATGTGGTTATTGTTGGGTGGCCAGTCAGCAATGACCATTTTTTCCTACTTTTGATGGAGAAAAATTTGATATACCATATTTTGAAGTTAAGTAGTGCTATAAGTTGTCGAATAAGGATATTTGCATGTTATTTAATATTCCAAAACAGTTAAAACTAATGGAAATTGAGGGACATATATAAATATTTTCGAAATCCTATTTTCTGAGACTTTTTTTTCAGCAATTATAAAGGTGATAACTTTTTGTAAATTCAACATAGGGACGAAAACTTAACGGTTTCTGATAGATCTCGAAGAGTAAAACATAATGAACAGACATAATTTTGATAATACAAATAAAAAGAGAATTAGGAAAATAATAGTGTTAAAATTACTAAAAATAAAATTCCTCGGGTGTTTTGGTGTAATTTTTAACAATTTTCAAAATTTCAAAAATCTGTCTGTTCATTAGTTACATCATCGATTTATGAATGAATTTGAAAAGTTTCTAATGGATTGTATGCATATTGTTTCCGATTTCTTACTTGTAAAATGACCCAATTTTTTTTATCTCTTTAATTATTTCAATTATTAATGCAGTTTTGCAGATAACTCTGCGATTCAAATCTGCACTGAAAAAATTAAATGAATCGGTAAAAAGTTAGCTATTATAGGAAAGGCCAACCTTAAGAGATATCTGGAGCCTGGAAATGTTGAGGATAGTGCCAGGAGTGGACGTCCGTGTACTGTTGTGACTCCAAAGGTCCGCAAGACGGTGCGGGAACAAATTCGAAGAAATCCCCGGCGATCTATGCGTAAAATGGCATCAGTCATTAAAATATCTCGCCGGTCTGTTCAAAGGATCGTTAGGGACCATTTAGGAATGAAATCATTCAAAAGGAAGAAGGTGCACTTCCTTACTGACAAGATCAAGGGAAAGAGATTGGTTAAGAGCAAGGATCTGTCAAAGCGGCACGCTATTCATGGAATGAACAACATTCTTTTTTCAGGCGAGAAATTATTCACGATAGAAGAAGCTACGTAGTAATGCTCAAAATGACAGAATAATATCATCTAGTGCTCATTCAATCCCAGAAGAGTTGCATTTCGTTGCGCGAGTTCAGAAACCACTCTCTGTCATGGTTTGGGCTGGGGTTTGGTCGGACATCCCTGGTTTTTGTTCCACCAGGAGCTAAAATCAATTCAATCTCGTATCGCGAGTTTATATTAGAGCCTGTACTGAAAGATCTAAGCCAGTCCATGTTCTCTGGGGAGTCTTTTTTATTTCAACAGGATGGTGCACCTGCCCACACCTCGAAACTCACCCAGGCATGTTTAAAGGAGAATATTCCCGTTTTATTACCAAGGAGGAATGGCCCCCCTACAGCCCCGATTTGAATCCAATGGATTACTCGATCTGGTCCATTTTGGAGACAAAGGCTTGTGCTAAAACCCACACCAATATAGAATCTCTTAAGGCGTCGTTGAGGAGAGAATGGGATAAAATACCTCAGGAAACACTGCGTGCTGCAGTCGAGGCCTTCCCTCGTAGATTAAATGCTGTAATTCAGAAGAAAGGAGGGTATATAGAATAGTGATTATTTCTAGCATATTATTAGCAAAACATGTAAGTCTAGTGCAAATAACAAGTAGGACCAGTGTATTTTAAATATATAAATGGGTTAATATAAATGTCACAGAACTTATGAGCCACCCTGTAACATACCTCACATATGATGCAACTATCATCAAAAAATGATGACTCATCACTTTGTTATGACGTCATCATTACACATCAAAAATTTTAAAAATTAACAAATTTGGTGGTTCTTCGTGAAAATTCAAAAATTAGCTATTTTAGGTAAGGCCAACCTTAAATATCTGATATCAATTTTGCCATTTCCCGGGCATCATAGAAATGAACTCCCTTATTGAACTATGTATTTTATTTGGATTTTATTGGCCTTTCTTCTAGTTCTTTGTGTTATATTATTTATCTCCAATGGGGCCAAAACACTTTTGAGGTCTTTTTCATTAAAACGATATCAAACAAGCGAGAAACTTATTGATGAATGCGTCGAAAAATCTCCAATCATTTTCAATTTCTACTAACGCTAAACTTTAGGGGGCTAACTCATAAAAATCAAAACAAATACCGTCCAACTAGTACGATTAGATGGTAGACCACTCAGTAATACAATGGAATTAACAATAAAAAACCACCAGTAAATGACGAGATCTCTATCGTATAACCCTAATAGTGGTGCGGCATAGCATGAAATTTATAACAATTGTGCATTTTGTGATAAAAGCAACAACATTGGTACACATGTACTTTGATATACTATGAACATTTTTGGATATTGGGCCACCTGAAACGATGCCTATGTCAGCCATGACAGCTGGCCCCAAATGACCACGTCCGATAGTATTGCTGGAATGGTCCCCTATCAATAACTTCTTTTAATCACAACAGAGCATATTTTGATTGTTAAATTCGTGTCCAGCACGAAATTTCCAGCAATTTGATATATATATTGACCATATTTGGAGAATTTCTTTGGTTGCCTGTCCCTAGCAATGACCAGGAATGTTGAAAAATTCCGATCTCCAAATTTTGGAGGAACCATATCCAGTGACCCCATGTTCTTCTTGGCTAGGTTCTGCGAGTACGAATATGCTAATTAGAATGCTCTGATATGTCATATGTGGAATATATGAAAGTTTTGTGGTATGCCAAAGTAAAAGGTATAGTTGAATGTGGTAAAACATTCATATATTCTACATATGATATATCAGAGCGTTCTAATTAGCATATTCGTACTCGCTGAACCTAGCCGAGAAGAACAAGGGGTCACTCGATATGGTTCCTCAAAAATTTAGAGATCGGAATTTTTCAACATTCCAGGCCGTTGCTAGGAACGGGCAACCAAAAAGATTCTCCAAATATGGTCAATATATATATCAAATTGCTGGAAATTTCGTGCTGGACACGAATTTAACAATCAAAATATGATCTGGTGTGATTAAAAGAAGTTATTGATAGAGGACAATTCCGGCAATACTATCGGACGTGATAATTTGGGGCCAGCTGTCATGGCTGACATA
Source organism: Aphrocallistes beatrix (assembly GCA_963281255.1). Classification (NCBI taxonomy): domain Eukaryota; kingdom Metazoa; phylum Porifera; class Hexactinellida; order Sceptrulophora; family Aphrocallistidae; genus Aphrocallistes; species Aphrocallistes beatrix. The sequence continues at coordinate 1,057,713 of OY725501.1, forward strand.
GGCATCGTTTCATGTGGCCCAATATCCAAAAATGTTCATAGTATATCAATGTACATGTGTACCAATTTTGGTGCTTTTATCACAAAATGCACAATTATTTTGCTATGCCGCACCACTATAAACATTAAATTTGGCAAGTAGATATGAAAAGTCCATCTAATTTGCATCTCGGTATACGATTTTCCAACCAGCCACAATTTTTGTATTCAATATTTTGAATTGTAATGTCATTCACGAGAATCACAAGATTCAGAACAATTATAGCCAATATCGGTTAAAATTTGTCAGATATTTATTGACTAGAGCTGTAGCCAATATATTATTATAAGCTATAAACTTCTGTTTATCTCAGAACAGTTTTAACTTAATACAGTCAGGGTAGCTTATTATGAACCCGCTTAATATGAACATTCATTTATTATGAACTAACCTCCTGCTCCAAATTTCATTTTCTAGATAGGATTTGTATTGAACCAAGTTCGCTTAATATGAAATATCTCTATTATGAACATATTTTTGGTCCCCTGGTTCATAACAAGCGATCCTGACTGTAATGACTAGTCAGAAACGTATTATTAGACTATTTGATAGGCTCCCGATTGTTATATGTACGTATATAGAAGAATCGGATAACTTATACTTACAACTAGTATTCGATTTTGTATTACATTTTTTATTGATCCATCTTGAATCAGTTCGGCACTGGTTGTATAATTTACATGTTTTTTACATTATTTTTTTAGTATTTAGAGGCAAATAAAGAAAGGTTTTAATTGAATTCAATTTATTTACCTCAGAGAAATGCCTCGGAAGCAATCAGATTTATTTAAGCACTATGCAGAAATTTCCAGGTCTTATAAATTCCCGAGAATATTCCCGGAAAGTTTCCACATTTGAAAATTCCCGGGAATTTTGCAATCCGGAATTTTGCAACCCGTTTAGTACAAAATTTTTTTTTTAACTCTTTTTTTTAAAGGTTAGTCTGTCCTATACGGACTAAAAATAACTTTTTAAACTGATTTACGTAATTTTAGTATATATTTATCTGCGAAATTGCATTAATAAATAAATAAATGTATAAGAAAAATTTTTTTTTGAAGTTGGTCAAATTTCAAAGAAAAGTCAGACATAGCATTTGTATAATCCTTTTACCTAAGGAAATTTTTCTTTTTAATTAGTCCTGTAGAATTTTTTCATCAAATAGTTCTTGATAAATGGTCAATTTTAGCTTCATTCTCAGTTTTACCTTAATTTTGTATTTATGTTTTTTTAATGTATCTTATGGGAAAATTATTTACAAAAATCCATCTAGTGCTTCTTGCAATGGTACATGGTGGATATATCATGTATTTGGTGAATGCGTTCAAAATTCTGTGCAATTTTCTGCTTTTTTATTCGGTCTTCTCTCGATTCTTTGTTGGTTCGTAGCTCAAATACCACAGCTGATCAAAAATTGTATTTCTGGTAAAGCAGATGCTGCACTATCTTGCCTTTTTCTTATCCAATGGTTGGGTGGTGATCTTACTAATTTGATTGGTGCTATTCTCACTCAACAATTGCCTACTCAAATTGGAACTGCAATATATTTTGTTTTTATGGATATTATTCTCTTGACTCAATATTTATTCTATTGGTTTAAAAATAGACGTAGAAATATAAATGATGATGTAAATACACACAAACAATCTTCTAGAATCATTTATTTAAGTATTATCCCCACTATATTTGTCACAATTTTAACTTTAACTTCTCTGATAACAATTAATTCAACAACCAATAATGAGCAAAGTTTAGTTTATCATGGAAGAATCATATTGTCATTCAGTAATTCACAGTCGAAAGTTGTTGATATTAATGACTGGAAGGATATATTGGGATATATTTTTGGTTGGGTTTCAGCTTTGCTCTATCTCGGATCGCGATTACCGCAAATATTCAAAAATTTTCGAAGAAAGTCAGTGGATGGTCTTTCATTACCAATGTTTTTAATGGCAGTTCTAGGTAATTTAACCTATGGTCTTGGAATTTTATTGTATAGTGTTGATAAAATTTTTATATTACGTAAATTGCCCTGGTTAATAGGCAGTATTGGGACTTTATGCTTTGATTTTACTATATTTTTACAGTTTATAATTTTTTCACCTAAAAATTGGATTTCATTCAGAAATAAATTAAGAGACGAAGATAATTCAGCGAATTTAATTGATAATAGAATAAACTCTCAATATTCTCATTTGATCGATAATAACGTCAAAGATTACCAATCTTTACAATGATTTCTTTGTTGAAACCTTTTTAGTTATTCAATTCTATATTTTCTTTTTATATTATTGGTTTATGATTACAATTTTAATATTATTTTCTAAGTTACCAATCTACTTCTTGTAAACCTTTTTTCTGAGAATTTTTAAATGTAATATTTCAACTTGATTAAGGTGAATCATTAAGTTTATATTAAATACATACACTATTTGTACAGCTATTTGTATAGCCCAATATTATCCATTTAAATGGTAATAATGAAAGGGAAACATCAGGAGTGTAATCAAGATATTTGATTTGGGGTCTTGAGCGAACGAAGCGAGTAAATTCTGGGTTCTGTTTGCTTGTTCCCCGGAAAATTTTCAAATCTTAAACGCTGAAATATCGATCTACAGCTGTTCTAACCATCTAGGGAGCAATAACATTGATATAATCTCATTATTCATTCATTTTGATGCGTAAAATTCATTGCAAAGAATTAGTGAATGGCGAATTAAAAGTATCTCTACAGGGTGACTAAAAGGTTCTTTGAAACGAATTTGATGATGTTTTATATTTAGACAGATAGAGACATTGACTAGCGCTTTCAAACTGCTGTAAGGAATATTTTAAGTATGGATGCTATTATTGCATTGTATGGTAACCTGTTATTGGAAAGATATCATATTATACTAACTCACAACTGTATGCGAAATTGAATAAGCTTATCAATTGACTTAGCAGAGGAAATGCATATATTCACTAAATTCTATGTATCTCAGGTTTCATTATTCATTAGAAACCATGCCAAAATCGTTTTCCTATAATCCTTCCTATTAAAACTGGATTAATGTGTGTGTATAAATACAATACCCGGACAAATGTATTCATCACCACGAAAACCTACATTCAAATTGTTTTAAAGTGGATCTATTCATAAGGAATATGTGCTCAAACATTTTGCCCCGATTAAGCGGTTGACCAGATTAAACAGTGAACTTATTAAGCGGAGTCGACTGTATATATATATATATATATGTGTGTACTGTAACGAATTGATTGGAGAAAGACTAAGTTCTGACCTCATATGAAAATGTCTGCTCATCATGGAATTATGACGTCACTGTCTTTTAGAAGGCTGAAATTTTAAAATGATGTGTATATGATATTATTCACATGTGATACAACTATCATAAAAAAGATGACTCATCAATATGTTATGACGTTATCATTACGCTTCAAAATTTAAAAATTGACAAATTTGATGATTTTTCGAGTGAAATCGATTTTAACAGTAAGACAGACATATTAAGAGATGCTATCTCCCTTATAATTAATCAATGTGAGCTGAGGCGCCCAAAGGGCGCCTCCGGCAGACAAAGTGTCCGCCAGCCGCACAGCGCTAGTGAGCCAAGCACGCTTGTAAAATAATGATATAAAATAAAGTTAGAATATTATTGGATTTTGAAAAAATTGTTAAAAATTTGATTGTCTGTCACCTAAGACACGTTAACTCACAAAAAACGGCCTGGATCGTTTTGCGTCGATCGCAGTCAGAATCAAGATTGCACAAAACTCGCAAAGTTAGATTGACACAATGATTTGGCGGTATAAAATTTTGTAAAACGCTCCCGTTGCTCCATGTGACGATTTTGATACCCCAAAGCTCTTAGACTTTTGAGGTTTTTAGATGGAGAATTGTTAATTTAACAAGCACATCGTCCGAAACAAGTTTTTTTGAAATTTTCAAAATGATACATTTGACCCCAACACCAACAGCCTTTTTAATCAATAGTTATACACTGTGAAAGTTTTTACTCATTGTGATAGAATCCAAACTAGTAATATGTGCATGAACTGATCCATGATTTAAAAACCACAAGATTCTCAAACTATATTAGCCTTTCAACGGTGCAGACTGAATCATATTACTAATTCTACTCTGAATTTTTAACTGCAATTACAGTTATCTAGATCATCGGGTATGTTGAACACAACAAAACCATTTGAAATAATCAGAAAGAGTTCAATAAATTGTTCAACCCTATCAATAAAACACTTCTAATCGGACTTTTTGACCCATTTTATTGCAGATCTACTAATTAATATGTTTAACATACCCTACTACATATAAGGCCTCACAGTAACTTGCGGATTTTAGACTAGGGATGTGATAGAATATGGTTGAATTTATGCATGAGCTAGCTTAAATTATTAACCACGCAAAATAGAGCTTAGGAATGTTTTACCAGCATATATAAATATGGTGTCAAAGTACCAATATCCGTTGTTAAGATTATTCATAATATGTTTCCACAATAGCTTCTATTTGTGACGAATTTAGTGATTTTCAGAGGCCTTTTAAGGGTACTTCTAAGTGATTTATAAGTTTTTGCATATAACTGAACTGAGAATGGGTTGATGCGAACTCATGTAATGTTGCTACATTCCAGTGTTGCTATGGAAAAGTATTTAGTCATTTGGGCTCATATCTTGAGTCATAAGAGCAAGCCATAAGAGCTAGACATTTAAACTTATATTGTTGTGAGCTGGATTAAGATTTTTCTCGAGGGGCCCTGTTAAAAATCGTCGAATCAAGGGTTTATCATTTTCAATTGTGATAAAGATCTTCAAAACGATAATAACAACATCTATCACAATATGTGATGGCCATTTGAGAGCACCTCGGTCAATGAGTTGAATGAGCTTGTGAATATTTTCTGTACAACGATCTCTAGCTCTTTCACTTGTGATATTAAAGATATACAGACAGTGTACTTAACCGATTGTTTCAAGTCTGAATGTACTGCATAACCTCTAATAGAGGCCACTGATTGAAGAAGTGAACTATCCAGAGTAATGGTCAGAAATGATTGCAAAGCTACGAGATATGCATCCGGAGGAAAACGAGTCGAATAGAGCTTTTAGACTGACGTAATCTGATTCTTGCTTTTTAGAGAACATTTTGAGAACGCTTGATATTTTGATCCATCGTTCGCTTTCAATTATTTGAGTATAAGTAACATGATAATGCGCACCAGATTCATGCGATACAAACCAAAATGATGTTCGATTGGTTCGTTTTGCAATCGCGATGTGAGCACGTAATCAAATCCAGTTTTGAGTGAGATGATTCACTATCTCTATGAGCGTAATACATAAGTGAGATAAACTCGTGAAGGTCTGAGGGCTCAATTTTCCGTATTTTCCTTCCCGAGATCGACATTGTGGAAGCCAATTAACAATGACCCGTAGAAAAGTAAACGAGAATCAGTATATTGGAGAGGTTTCGAAAGTTCATCATTAAGTCGGGTGTGTTTATGGGTTGTATTTACATTGAAGATCTTCCACACTTTTATAATAATGTCAAGAAATTCGGTTGTTTGGAATTCGTTTTTTCGCGTTAAGTTGTAATTGTTTAGGCAGCGAGTGTTGATGTATAGAATATCTTCAGAGTTAGGCTGACATTTTGCCTCTCTAAACTTGTAGGCCAGCAAGCTTTGGCTGTTAAACGGTGTGCATGTTTGAGGATCGAATATTGTTCATCTTTATTAAAGACATCATATTTCTTGGAATTTTGCAAAATGCACTCTTTATCTTCACAGTTTGGAAAAATAAGGGTGTTTGGATAAGATAGAGTATGTTCATGATCTTTTAAATTGATCCAATTGTTTAGCACTACAAAGTAGAATCCATCGATTTAGAATGAATAAAGAGCTTCTAAAAGGTATATTAGTAAGGTAGAACGAGATTCTACGACTTTTCGTTTCCAAGTTAGGATTTTCTAAAAATGCTACGTCATCACATGACAAAAATTTTAAAACAAAAAAACTTAACATTCCATAGGACGCAGTACAATTATTATCAATGAATCTTATATATACCATTATAAAAAGTTTATTAGAAATTGATAACTAAGAATTTGGGCTTATAATTACAGAGGTAGAGATATATATCTCGTTTTGGACCATAAATGGGTCTTTGGACCGAATCCGGGAGTTCCAAGGCCAGAACTTCCAAAATAATTATGAAAAGTGCTCCAATTTTTCTCTACACATTATTAACGACAATTGTATTCATCATTTAGCATGATAGCCACATTTGGACACATATTTCATCATTAGATTCGCCATTTTCTAATATATAAGCTCTCCATCGAATTTGTATTCAATAAAATCAATGATAGGTCGAGAAATATATATTTTTTGAAAAGATGTTTGAAGAACCTATATATTATCATATATACATATATCCTTACTATTAAAACTCGATTAATATTTGTATATATATATATATATATATATATATATATATCTTACGAATTGATTGAAGAAACTTCCAGGCGCAGAAAGCTGATTTTTGGCATGTGGGAGTCTTTTGGCTATGGCTCCAGTAAGTTCTGAGCTCAGACGAAAATGTCGACTCAGCATGGAATTATGACGTCATTGTCACATTTTTAAAAGTTAAGCAACACAGTTATTCGGGCATAACTCAGCCATTATAGGAGATAGAAGGCTGAAATTTTAATAGAATCTGTATACTAACATACCTCACATATGATGCGACTTTCATCAAAAAATGATGACTCATCACTTTGTTATGACGTCATCATTACGCATCAAAAATTTTTAAATTCACAAATTTGGTGATTTTTCGAGTGATATCGATTAGCACAGTAGGACAGACATATTTAGAGATGTTATCTCCCTTATAATTAACCAATGTGACTCCAGGCGACCGAAGGGAGCCTCCGGCGGACACAAAGTGTCCGCCAGCCGCGCAGCGCAAGCAAGCGCGAAGCGCGCTTGTAATATATTATATATCTTCAATAATTTTTAAGATATAACATCGGCCTCTTTCGGGACCGTAGAGAGGTATGATGCCAGAACTTTACCTATAATATGCGATAACTTGCGAACAAATGATCGCAACTGAAAATTTTTTTAATTGATCAGAATTTTATTTCTGATACAATTGTCAAATAAATTTTCAATTTTAGTAACGCTAAACTTTAGGGGGTTAACTCATAAAAATCAAAGTAAATACCGTCCCAACTAGGAAGATTTGATGGTAGACCACTCAGTAATACAATGGAATTAACAATAAAAAACTTACACCGTTTTTTTTACGTAAGGCAAAGTTTGTCGAGGGCGGTATCCAGAGCTGGGCACTAAACCGTTAATCCGTTAATCGTTAATTAACGAAGTTAAATTTTTCATTAACGATTTAACTTTTAAGTTAACTTTAAAATCATTAACGGACTAATTAACTTCCGTTACAAGTCCGTTAACACAAATATGAAGGGCATCTTGAAGGACAAGAGATCATTTCTGTCTGATGAAAACCTCAACATGTTGATTTTCATGAAGGGCAACATGCGTTTCATGGAATTTTTTCAATAAAATCATGTTGCCCTTCCATACTTACCAACCCATTTCGACAATTTACTTGGACTCTGGGATTGAAATTCCTGGATTTTAAATGATTTCCTGGATTAAAATTCCTTGATATAATTTCTTATAACCGACAAGAGATGTTCTTATAACCGACATATCTGATCTCTTATGTCGGTTATAAGAACATGTTCTTATAACCGAAATACTGTTATAAGAACATATCGGTTATAAGAACTTTTTTTCAACTCCCAACGATGTTCTTATAACCGGTTTCCACTGTATAAATATTTTCTAATCCTATTTTCTGAGATTTTTTTTACATCAATTATAAAGGTGATAACTTTTTGTAAATTCAACATAGGGGCGAAAACTCAACGGTTTTTAATAGATCTCGAAGAGTAGAACAAAATGAACAGACATATTTTTGATAATACAAATTAAAAGAGAATTATGAAAAAAATTGTGTCAAAATTATTAAAAATATAATTCCTCGGGTGTTTTGGTTTGAATTTTTAACAAATTTCAAAAATCTGTCTGTTCATTAGTTAGATCAGCGCCGTCCAACAGGCGGCCCGCGGCCTTGCTTTGTGCGGCCCGCGTTGCGTCCAAAATGCCTCTATCCATACCCATCCCGAGTGCACGCCCCTGTATTGCGGCCCGCCACTAAATGGTATGAAGCAGTTGCGGCCCGAAGTAAATATAGTTGGATGACCCTGAGTTAGATCATCGATTTATGAATGAATATGAAAAGTTTCCAAAGGATTGTAAGCATATTGTGTCCGATTTCTTCCTTGTAAAATGATCAATTTTTTTATCTGTTGAATTATTTCAATTATTAATGCAGTTTTGCAGATAACTCTGCGATTCAAATCTGCACTGAAAAAATTAAATGATTCGGTTGATAAAGCCAAAAGTTAGCTATTATAGGAAAGGCCAACCTTAATAGAGAGTGTTCTATTCGCCATAAAATGGAGTCATATTTAAATGTCTAGCTCTTGTGGCTTTCAAGATATAACCAACTGACTGAAATACGCATCCATAGCAACAATAGAATGCAGCACAGTTCCGTGAGAAATTCCAAATTTTTCGCATCAACCCATTCTCAGCTCAGGTCTATGCAAAAACTTCATATTCAATCATAAATTCAACCATCTACCGCATCCCTAGTCTAAAATCCGCAAGTTATTGTGAAGCCTTATTTGTAGTAGGCTATCGTTTAAGTTTAAGATTCATTGGTGTCTTTACATTATTATATACAATTTTTGCCTTTAGTTATTTATGTCTCTTTTTCTCCCCTTTTTATTTTCCATCTTAAAAATATCCATTCTGAATAGCCTAGTTTTCCATTTTGTTGATTCCCATAATATTTCACACCAAGTGGTTTATGCTGTAAATTGCGGTGGTGATGAACATACTGATAGCAATGGCATTGTATATCGGTCTGATCTCTTGGATAGTGAGGGAATTGCTTCTGATTTTGGTTTGGCTCTTTACATTTCTGGTATTTCTGATCGAGATCAAATTTTATTTCAAACAGAGAGATATTCTACAAATACTTTTAGGTATAATATTCCACTTGTAGAAGAAGGCTTATATGTTCTTGTTACCAAATTTTCGGAAGTTTATTTTAATGAACCAAATAAAAAGGTAATTATGGATAATGTTAACATTTATTTTCACCATTAATGTTTCGCTGACACGTTATTGCTTGTCTGCTGCGTTTAGCGTGAGACTCATCCTAAACAAGCGCGCTTCGCTTGTTGCGCTGTGCGGCTAGCAGACACTGTGTCCTCCAGAGTAGTCCTTTGGGCGCCATAGGCTCACATTGATTAATTATAAGGTAGATAATATCTCTAACTAAGTCTGTCTGACTGATATTTATAATCGATATCACTCGAAAAATCACAAATTTTAGCAATTTTTAATTTTGTTGATGCATAATGATGACGTCATCAAGGAGTGATGAGTCATCATTTTTTGATGATAGTTGTATCATATTTAGGATATATTTATGTACACGTTCGATTAAAATTTCAGCCTTCTATCACCTAAAATGGCAGTTAAGAAAGTTCCCAGAAAACCTGGTCTTCGGAAAATGCCAAGCCCATCAATGTTCTTAATTGTCCTTAATATTTAAGTGTGAATTGGAATTCCCAACTGTCATACCTCCTGAAGACGCAGCCGAACAAGTAGGCGAGGAAGACGAGGCTATGGGAGAGCATGGAGGAGTTTAGAGAAGATGGTTTAGATAGACCTAGAACCGCAGATAACCAGGACTGCTTTTGCAAGTTTATTGTGGTTAGTGCGATTGAAAAGAAGTCAGCTAAGGTATGCGAGTACCTCACTTCTTCCAGACAGATAACAGAGGATAATTTACTATTAACCTGCTGAATACGACAGTACGCAATGGTGGCTACAGGTACTTAATACTCATAGTTGATCTCTTTTCACATTACGTCGAAGCAATCCCGTTGAAAGATCAGACCACCACGTCCATCGTTAACACATTCATGGAAGGATGGGTCTATCGTGGACTTGGCGTACCAAATACTATGCTCACAGATCAGGGCAAGAATGTTGATGGGTTAGCAGTGCACGAACTGTGCCACGACTTAGGGATTATTAAACGTCACACCACACCGTAACACCCGGAGTCCGATGGGATGGCCGAAAGACATATCGGCTTCGTCAGACAGGTGATACGTTGGTTGATGCTCGAACGCCACCTAGAAAAGGGTTCCTGGTCGTCGTTGTTGCAAGAGATTACTTTCTACGGCATTAATCTGGACAACGCGTCGAGTAAAATATACCCACACATGTTGGGGTTTGGCCGTCAGCCGATATCACCAATCGATATATCGGTAAAGAAGAGCCAAGAATTGAGTGAAATTGTGCCAGGAGTGCACCCAATCGGGCTCTAAGAAGCTAGAAAAAGTATGATAAAGGCAAGAAAACATCCAACATAACCACTGGAGATTGGCTCATGATGAACTTGAAGAACGATTCATATACATGTTGGTTTGTAGTAAGAGAGGGAACTATCACAATTTCCCACCTCTTTTGTATTAACAAGCACGCTTCGCTTGCTTGCGCTGCGCGGCTTGCGGACACTGCGTGTCCGCAGAGTCGCCCTGCGGGCGCCTGAAGTTCTCAATCAAACATATTTAGTTTTTTTTTCCTTTAAATAAATATTGTAAACAAAGGTCGACGAATAATTTCTCATATGGATCCGAAAATATAATATTCAAAATCTACAGCACTACAAACCCCATGTCAACCGTTGGAAGCTAGATTCTAGCCCATTTTTGTAATTTGTTTACTTTATGTATCTAATGTAAACAAAAGTAAACAAATTGATCTTCAAATTTACTCGAAAATATGATATTCGAAATCTACACCCCTGAAAACTCCATGTCAACCGTTTAAAGCAAGTTTCTGGCATATTTTTGAGATTTGTTTACTTTATGTATCTAATGTAAATAAAAGTAAACAAATTGATCATCAAATTTACTCGAAAATATGATATTCGAAATCTACGCCCCTGAAAACCCAATGTCAACCGTTGGAAGCTAGTCTCTAGCCTATTTTTGTAATTTGTTTACTTTATGTATCTAATGTAAACAAAAGTAAACAAATAATTTATTATATAGATCTGAAAATATCATTTTCGAAATCTACACCCCTACAAACCCCATGTCAACCTTTGGAAGCTAGTCTCTAGCATTATTTTCAAAATTCATCAAATGGTGTGAAAATATGTATATAAAGGTGTGAAAATATGCACATAATCTTTTTTATTGCCATAAATTATAATAGATTTAAGATATCAAACTTAAGTTGTGGCTTTGAAGTATTAATAACAATGACGATCTATTGTAGTGTCGTACAATGGTTTCTCTTGTGATAGTGTAGTCATTTATTTTGTATAGAAAAGGTGCGAAAAATTGTTTTCCATTTTTTTGCAGAGATGTTAAAATTTCGCTTAGATCTTAGAACTTAATCATAGTCATATCATTTGACACCTACATGCCAATTTTCACACCTCTATGACTTCCCAATTCTTCAATCAATTCGGACAAACACATAAATATAAAAACAAAAAAATCCTAGCATTTTAATATATAGGATATTCATTACACTCCATTAAATTTCAGCAAAATATAGATATGCTATACATTTTGTATTTCGCACTTAAAAAATAATTTTTCGTGATGGCCAGCTTCATAGTTAATTGCTTAAAACTTTTGAGATAAATGTTGGGAGTCATATACACTAGCCGGACAAAAGTATTCGTCCACTACGGAAAACCGCCATACAAATAGTATTAAAGTAGGTTAATCCACAATGAAATACGTACTCGAACTGTAAGAAATACTCTACTTTTGATTTCAAATTCTTAATTTACACATTCTATTTACTCATAATTTAGAGCTTCAACTCAATTACTAACTCCCAAGTTTAAACAAATCTAACTCCTATACCTGATGCTACTTGTCCCTAGTCAGGGCCATTAAATATGATGTCGATTCATGACGCAAAGTGGCACAGGTTGATAATTTCTACATGGGAATGAGAATTTGTGTTGAAAGTTTCAAAAATGGGTAATTCGGATGTGCAGTTTACGAATTAGAAATCAAAAATGGAATATTTCTTACAGTTTGAGTAATAATTCCATTATAAATAGACCCACTTTAATACTATTTGTATGAAGGTTTTCGTGGTGGTCGAATACTTTTGTCCGGGTACTGTATATATATATTGGCAAGTTGGTATTTAGGGTGAGATTCACAAATCTCTATTACTCCGATGCCAGTAGGCACACCAATTCGAGAGTGATTTCATCAATTTCCCCGTGCGATTTAGAGGTTTGTTGAATCTTGTGTTTCCTTCTTTTTTCTATTATAAGTATTTTTCAAGATATAGCCAATCTATTTTTAGATTATTTTATTGACAAGTAGAGAGGGTGTGATAATGAAATTTCATACATGATTTGGTTAGAAATGGCTTCAGGTACAACAATTATTTTCATCGAAATTATGAAGTAAAGTGTATCATACATTGTTGTTATTGTAATTAAGTGATATAATTTTGACCATTCTACGGATTGGAAAATTCCTTATTATAACGCATGGAATATCATGTTAAAAAAGTTAAAAAGTTAAAGTTTATAGATTTATACACCCCCCGAATCCATGCTAGTATGTTCGCTAAACCTACTGATAGTTGCTGACTGTGATGTACGCGGTATGTGTGTATGCATACAGGGTCCGATTTATGTCCCATTTATTTTTACCCATAACTTTGCGAATAATCACTTTGTATCATTGAAAATTCACGTATAGATTAGAGATCATGTTACAAATACGAATTATGAATTGCTATTAAATGTTTCCGCCTTTGTTTTTAATTACAGATTTTATTCTGCCTGGTAAAGCCCCTACGGCGGCACGTAAGACCTCTTGGGGAACCTTCTCCCATTCTGCTACCAAATATCATTTTTAAGACTCAATATTTTAGTGAGATTTACTATAGGCATTTGTTTCGAGAATGGGCTAATCGAATAACCCATGGGGTTTAGGTCTGGGCTGTACGGAGTCTATTGATCATCACTGATGAACCGCGGAATATTGCTGCGAAGCCAATTTTTAGTAGAATTTCGGTATGGCCTTGAGCTCTATCTTGTTGGAAGACGAAGAACCTCCCATTTAATATTGTTTCCATAGGTTCTTCACAGCTGGCTGTAAAATCAACTCACGGTAGGTGGGAGCGTTGATTTTAATCCCATTGGGGACAAAAACCCGATGTGTCATTCCACTAGTGGATATTCCAGGTCAAGCCATCACTGAGAGAGGCTTTTGCAACCTAGGGACATATCTGAGCATTTCTTTATTGCTACATGTCGTGAGTGATATTATTCTGTCATTTTGACTATTAGAAACCTCGTAGATTGTGAAATTTTTGTCATCTGATAGCAGAATATTTTCCAGACCACAAGTAGCGTGCCGACGAAGTTCTCCCTCACATCTCAGTAATCTCTTCTCTTTAACCTGCTCACTAGGGAATGAATCTTCTTTCTTTTGTAACCTCGCATCCCTAAACAGATTTTCACATCTTTGCGGATTGAAAACTCGGAAACTTTGAGTTCTAGAGCAATTTTTAGCAGCGAACGCCGGGGATTCCAATGAATCCACTCCCACACAGCCTTCTAGAGTTGAAGAACTCTTATTGACGGCGGACGACCACTTCTTATCCTGTCCGCAGCTCCTCCGGTCTCCTTGTATCTCCTAATAGTAAGATGGACGAACTTTTGCCTGGATTCAGGAAACTTCAACAATTTAATTATTTCTACATGTGTCCCCCCGGTTTTGAATAATTCAATAATTCCACACCTCCCTTGCCCCGTCGAGAATAAAATTTCAGAATCTGGTTATTTTGAGTAATTAAGATAGATGTTACAGTAAAGTGTCGTTATATCTTAAAAATAGCTTGTATAATAACTAATACACTGGTTATGCTGGGATTGTTGGTAGTCTAAATTAGGGACAGAACTTACAATCGCACCCTGTATGCTAGGGTGTTACAGAGAAAAAATCGACTAACAGTTGGCAAGAAAGATAGCACCTGACTTAACTTTAACTTTAAACGAGATGACATCCTTAGTGCTTTCAGCTCACCAAGGTTCTGCAAGAGTGTAGGCTCAGATTACATTACCGAAGCAATGTAATTGAGAGTAAAATGCAAATGACTAGAGCAAGGTTAGAACCCACGACCTAAGTCTTGGTATTCAAACGCCCTATCCACTGCACTACCCAAGCAGATTAGTAATTGACTAATTACACTGTGTAGCAGCATACTCGCTTATTTTTTATTTCTTAATTTCTAGACAATTTTTATGTACTGATTTCGAATCTGTAATTCGTTTTTAGACCTAACCTATATTTTTTAAGATAATTGAGCTTTTATTTATAGTATCTCTTTTTTCTCCATACCCATTAAGATTCCATACATAATATTGATTAATCAATCGCTTTTCCCTTTTGCCTTTTAGACTAGTGCATTTCTCCTTAACGAAATGAAAACTAGATGCTGCAAACACCCCTCAGACTTATCTTGCTATGTATGTGGCCATTATATAGGTCCCAAGTTAGTCAAACATTTTATTAAAAGGTAAAATTTTCCGAAGCATATCGCTCATATTGTGAAATGCCAATTGGTGACCAAGATAAGTCTTGGCACTGCATTATATCTGCGGATCATGCCAATCTACTTTAGAGGTTGGCTAAGTGGTGAACGAAAAATATTCCCTTTGCAATACCAAGAATATGGTGAGAAGCTAAAAATCACTTGGATGATTGTTATTTCTGTATGGTCAATTTGCATAAGTGTTAATAAGATCACAAGCAGGGCCGGCGACAGAATTTACTGGCCCCCTAGTAAGATTTCTGGCCGGGCCCCTCCATCTCTTACCCGCTTCTCTTGACGTTTTTGCGCACCTGATTTATGGACTTTATATTGAAATATTTAATAATTGAAATAGAGCAATTTCTATAATTCCATATTTTATATCGTGGTGAAGGAATCAGGTTAATAATAAGGTTTCAAACAATGGAATAAATTAATGACAATTTATTAATGACAGAATCCTTTGCTTGCTAAGTGTGATATTGATCATAGCAATTATTTTATTAGTGAAAACTAAACAAAGGAATTCATATTGTGATACAAGCTTATTATGTACATACAAGACACAATTACAATGGACATCTTAAATCCTAAAGAAACTATTACATGCCGACATGGGGCCCCTATTTACAACGGGCCCCCCGGTTTTACCCCAAGCTACCCCCCCCCCTGTCGCCGGCCCTGATCACAAGTGCATGATCTATCCGAATATCTCATCATAAATTGTACCTGTTGACCACTATGACTTTTTACTCATACCAGTTGACCACTATGACTTTTTACTCATACCAGTTCTTCCTGACAATGAACACTACTCGTGGTTAATCAAGTGATGAGTCTTAATCAACTGAATCTTGTATCACAAGTGATAAAGACTATTATCCCGGTTTCTACTCTAGAATGCATGTTCTAACTCAACAAGATTTAGATGATCTGGTTAGAGATCTTGATTTACCAAAAGGCAAAGCTGAACTACTAGGTTCTCATCTACAAGATTGGAATCTACTTGATGCGCATTGCTCTGTTAAAAACTACTGAAATAGGCAATAGCAATTATCTATTTATTACAGTGTTTCAGATTCGCTCTGCCACTGTATTGATGTCAGTGGGCTTTTCGATTAAATTGGGATCCTCTACGAACCATCAGAATGGCGATTGTTTGTTGACAGCTCCTCGCGAGTTTAAAATCCGTTTTGTTGAACACTCAATTCTTATAGCGCACTCTACCCACATGAAAGAAATGATCAAATGTGGTGTTTCTTAAAAAATATACCATGAAGCTCATAAATGGGATGTGGTTGGTGATTTCAAGTTGATATGCTTTCTGTTGGGACAACAAGGAGGTTTACCAAATACTCTTTTGTGCTTTTTGTGCCTGGGGCAGTCGAGTTACAAATATACACTACACGAAAATATGGCCTAATCGATATGACTTGACTCCAGGAATGCATAATATTCTCAACAAACTTCTAATTGATAGAAATAAAATTACTCCCACCGTTTACCTATCAAACTTGGACTCGTAAAAAATGCTTCAAAGGTCTCGATTCACAAGCAGAATCTTTTCTGCATTTACGATCAATGTTCCCAAGACTCTCGATAGCAAAAGTGAAAGGTGGGAATTTCACTGGGCCACAAGTACGAAGGATGTTGATGTCAAATGAGTTGGAAAGGAAATGACTTCATTGGAGAAAAATGCAAGATATTAAAGAAATGGAACAGCGATATATAGGACACTGGAAAACTAACATGATGGGGGATTACGTGTGGTCACTTGTTCGAGAGGGAAACAGCATTTTGAACGAAAATGTCGTTCAAAGATTAGATTTTGAACTTCTACAAGTAGTAATGTTTGTTTAATTAGATAAGCTACAATTGCAATACATAAAGTTACTTTTGTTTAAAAATCGTCTTTAATATATAGGTCTCCTGTTTTACGAAATTTATATAGCATGAAATTTTCTAGGAATTTGACCAATTGTTACTACCGCAGCAAAATGTTGTATGCAAAATGCAAAAGTATGTAGCACTAGTAGTTTTACCTTATCTTCATAATGAGTTTATCACCTGATCGTAATAGTAATCAGGCGATATAAATTACTAGATTATGTAAATACATTTTATCAAATACATTTATTTCCTAGTGAATAAACTTGTGGTTTAATTCCTACAATTGAAGTTATCTTATGGCTGCGATTACTCATCACTCAATATATTTATTCTTATCACAGTATAATAATACTTATGACTTCTCCCGTAACTATTCAACTTGAATACATGTAAAACTTCATTCAAATGGATGCATATTGGGTGTTTTGATAAAAAGATGGGCCAGTCTCCGAGAAGTGGATAATTCTCTACAGCGGACAGAAGCCATGCCTCCAACGTGTCTGATATTCGGACACTCCACTGTATATCCAATATCTATGTACTATATAGAATAGAATTATATGATAATTTCAATTCAATGGTTCACAAGATATCGACAATTTACCAAATGTAACCAATATGATAAATTGTCTAATAACGCGTAAACCACTGAATTTAGACAAATAGATTATATTATCACTTATTAGTAAATAGTCTATTGGCTATCAAATGGAATTACATTTGAATGTCTATCTCTTGCGGTTTTGAAGATATGATCCCAACTTACCAAAACACGTTTCCATAGCAGCACTGCAATGTAACAACATTCCATAAAAAAGAATAAAAACACAGAAGTTTATAATAAAAACACTTAGAAGTGCCCTTAAACGACCTTTGAAAATCACCAAATTTGTCACAAATATAACCTATTGTGCAACTATATGACTAATCTCAATTTTAACAACGAATATGGGTACTTTGACACCATATTTATATATGTTGGTATATATTCCTAAGCTCTACTTGCTTTGTTAATGATTTAAGGCAGCTCATGTATTAGTTCAACCATCTTCTACTTTGAGGCCTTATATACAGTAGGCTATGTCAATATCTAGGAAATTTCATAACTAATAATTCGCACTCAGTAGAGGTAGTGGAAATTTCCTAACGTGGTTTTCATTGCGTAACGTTCTTTCTGACCGAAATGGCCTGCAGCTTAAAGATTCATCAACGCTTCATCCCTGGTCCTGGGACTCTTTGGGACCATAATGCTTTGGGGTTTTTCAGCGCAAAAAAAGCAAGCTTTAAGGTGCGCTAAAAAATGACAATCCTTGACCTAGCATTTTATCAAGCTGCCTATTAATTTTTCGTGTTGGCGATGTGTTGGCCTGGTTCTGTTTGGTGTGCTTTTCCCTTGTCTATAATATGCTATCATTCTGCATTGTACCATGGTTTGTTATCAAATATGGCCTCGAATTTCTAGAGTAGTGTGTCTCAAAACTATACTCGTTCCTCCTCTTGATCACTGATTAACCTAACTGGACGGGCCCTGACTATCGGATTTCATCCGGCTACTTCATCTTCGATATCGATCATGTCTTTACCCAGCGTTGTGCTTCTACTACTCCAATCTTAAGTCGCTCGTGTACATGAACGTTCAATTTCTCTCAAATCGCATATATATGGGGGAGGTTTGTTATTTATTGTTAATTAACTTTTTCCTCTATATTGACTCAGTTTATTGTGTTAATAAATACCGATTATTTAATTGGATAGCTGATATAGAAAGGGAACGCTGCATTAGTTCGAATTCTGATGTCATTAATTGAAAATGATATGTTGACTCTAGATCGAATTTATTTTAACTACTATGTTGTCGATAGATCGAATTTATTTAAAGGCAATATATCTGTAAGATTATAGAAGGAAACTATGCACTTTTTGTTGAGATTATTGTGAGCCTGAAAGTGAATTTAGCATTTCTTTTTGAAGGGGGTTCGAGAGGCATTTCAGATGAGGAATGGCGTTAACTGCGTGACCATTTTAGTATTTTTGGCGTGATGATTTGAGCATCAATCTTTTAGCATAGAAGAATGAGGCATTTTGCCACAATCTCCTTAGAAATAAATTCGATCTAAAGACAGCAAGCTATTTTCGATCTATCGACAACATCAGAATTCGACCTAATGCATGCGCCACAAATGGAAAACAATCTCAGAAACGAGGATCTATTGGGGGTTTGGTCCAAACTTTTTGGTTGTCTTAACTTCCTATTAATGTCCAAAAGTGAACAATTATTCAACCTCCCTTGTGATTGAGAATTTCGCCATGGAGGTATATATTCTTCGTAGCATGCTAAAGATTTCTCAATCTCAACTAATCCAAGGAATATCAACCAAGGATACGAAAATCAACTAAATATGTTCTCAATATTGCTTTTACGCAACATGATGACGACAAAACACATTTTAAAAACAGATTCATGTTCACTGATATATTTACTTATGCAAGTATGTTTATATTTCTGTCACGGATAGTGCTGAGAAACACAGTTTATTCTACATATTTTGAAATCGCATTCCTCTACCATTTCATTCTTGCTAAAAAATCTTGCAATTCTCCTTTCGTGTAATAGAATTTTCATATAATTACAATAATACATAAAGATAATTTAATTGTATAAACACAATTTATTACTTTTTGAGAAAAGTTTGGATGCTCCATATTTCGTGTTATTATTTTGAAATGATGAATCTAATCATTTTATGAAAAGTTATGTTAAATTAATAACAGAAATTTGTTAAAAAACTGGAGAATTACTTTTGGTTTAATACCTACAGGCACGCTTCGCTTTCGAGGGGCCCTTTGGGCGTCTAGGCTCACATTGATTAATTATAAGGTATAGGGTATCTCTGAATACGTCTGTCTTACTGTTATAATTAGTGATGTTTTTTTGCTAATAAAGAAGTGGGGGGCGCTCCTATTTTGATATTCAAACCCTGGTGACAAATGTTTCACGATCTTCAACTACATAGAGATCACACGATTCAATATCAGATATTACCTTCTTTGTGATATGGAATATTTCCGGGGCACTAATTTCCTAACAAGGTAAAAGTCGAACGATATTAAATCATTTTATGAATATACGTACTTGAAATCATAAAAGCTAGTATTGTTTTCGCTGGTTCGTTAGATATATCTGAACCATTAGATAATATCCCCATTTTTGTAGCTATATTCAGGCTTTAGATGATTTTCATCCATGTGCAGTGAGACATGGCGTTGTTGCTGATTAAATCCCGAAGTCAAATGTTTAAGGTGAGAAATAAAATCGTTTTTCAATCCAATATTTTCTTACAGTCGACGAAGAGTGGAGTGGTGCGGAAGTGATAAACACTCTAGTGATTGGAGATATCGATAAGCAGCAGGTGAGATCAGTTCACATTTCAGTGACAATATATAGGGTGATCCAAAAGTTCTGCAACAAAAAATTTTGCTTCATTGATTGGACTAAGATAATTTGGTTTAATCGGTTTGCAAATTGCAACTATGGAATCTACCACCCTTCTAGTTTAAAAATGAACACTATTTATTGCGCAAAATATTTTTAAAACAAATTTTTGAAATATTATATACCCGGGACTCCAATAATCTGATCTCAAAAATGTCAAGTTCGAAAATAACTTTTTTCTCCTGATTAAATATATTTATATTTTCCTACAGTCAGTTTTTAATTCTAAATACTAAAATAGGATTATTTCTTTTGGTTTATAGACGGGAAACCACCAATAAGAACAACAATTTTAAAAGTATGATCATAGAATGTGTATAGCATTCGATAATCTTTTCTTTTGATTTTTCTCTTTTTTCTAAACACACAAACATTTATGATTCACCTTAGCCAATATATTCAGAAATACAGGCAATTGGATTGCAAAATTATTAATATAATCCTTAGAATTTTCAAGTAAAACAAAATGTCGGATGTTAGATCTACTTGTGTAAGTATAATACTTCTGCAAAATTTGTTGCAGAACTTATGGATCACCCTGTAGTATTTACTACATTATAATGCCTAATACTTGAGAGTTATATTATATGACCGCTGTGAGCATAGTGAGTACTTGGTTAGAGAAAATATCTAGTGCCAAAGGTGACACCAGCCAATAGTCCAAAACATGATAACATACTTATAAACCACTCAAAACCTACAACATATATCCAGTCGTCAGGTTGTAGGGCTTCACAGGTATATATTACTTCCCAAGGTTGAAAATATTCAGCATAAAGGAATACGTGTTTGAGGGAAAAGCCATATGCTCTATGCGAAAACTTCCTCCACTGATCCTTCTCTTCGTCAGAAAATTCATCCTTCATTTTGATGATAGGTATAGGTTCCTCTCTATCGTAACAGCTGTGGCATTTGGGGGCTGAGCATCTAGCTGGCATTATTCAGCCCTCATTCATATATTGAAGACTATTCGCAACAATTAGCTTAAATCAAAGTGATTTTTAAATATTTTAATATTCAAATCTCAATAGTTTTTGCAGCTGATTGTTCCCACTATCCTCTTAACGTCTATTTAGTTATCTTCTAAGTTGTAGGACTTCTTCTTTATAACTAGGGAAATCACGGTTTAGCAAACTAGCCCCTTTGTCATTCTATAACCAAAGTAAACATGTTTATAGTCAGATATAAAGCTTGTTTAGTTTGGTTATAGGATGACAAAATGTCAAATTGGTTCTGAAAGTCGTTACTGAACTAACACTAGCTACTCTTAGAATATTTGAAGGTCCCTGCTACCAGAATATCGTAATAATATTTCCGAATTCTTATGTTTCCTTCTTTCATTGTTAAAAATATTCAACATCAATACACAGTATACATTTTAGCCTTTCGAACTCTTTGACCCTTAATAATTGAAGATTTTCCCACTCAATAACTCATATAACATTTCGGATAGATGATTGAGAAGCCCAACATTTACTAGTCTGAAGCACGCATGTACTATTTTACCTCAAATTACCAACTATTGAATTCAAAATGTTTGTTTTAACACGTTCTATCATACCTTTTGATATGGATCCACTTGTACAGCATTTAGACTATATCGTATGATTTCGGAGTCGGATTACCATATATCTTATCTACAAATTCTGGAAGCAGAACATCATTTCAAGCTATCAAATTCTTTTCTTCTCCAGATATAATTATTTCTGATGATGATTATTAAATTAACTGTGATCCGTTCCTTGAAGAAAGTTCATAATTACTTGAAACATTACCAAAAGATTCCATCATCGTTCAGTGTGGTCCAAAGATATTACCTTAGGCTTGTAATTCCATTCTGAAAGATAGGAAGGATAGTCGGGGAATATACTGGGTACTGAAGTTTTCTTTAGAGCTACTCTATCCTGGAACTGTAACAGTACGAAGCCCGTCATTGTAGGTAATGGTTCTCTCGATGTCATCTGGTTTGAAATAATGTATACATACCTAAACGGTGAGTAGAAGTGTAAATGTGACAATCAGTTAATACGTATAACACATAAATTATAGAAACTTACTCACATTAGCGTGTTTACTTCCTAGTCTTTCCGTGGGCGTCCAATTACCTTAAACGATTCTTTGGGAAATGAAAAGCAGAGGGATATTCTGCTTCACTTTATAGTTGTTTTGCAGCCTGGAACAACACGACATTGTCGTTCCGGAAGAGTAATAAAGATTGATGCTTATGTGGTGTGTTTCGAATCAACTTTGAGTCGCGTATAGGAAAATACAGTGATTTGTAAACTTCACAATAAGGTAGCAAATAAATATATAATTCCTGTGTTTGATTTTAAAACAAAACAAGTAAGTAGTATGTTAGTATATAAGTAATATGGTTGCTTAAAATTTTTTAACCACAAATTCTCTATAGTGCCATCTTCGAACCATTTTGAAGAAAATCGTTGTAGTATTAATGAAAAGGATCATTATATAATATTTGAAGTTATATACCAGCATAATCTAACCATTTTCAGAAAAATTCATTAGCTCGTTTGACTAATCCATGGTCCAGAAAAAAAGGTCTGTGCCATTGCCTTAGTGTATTAGAATGCTATGGATCACTCAGCTACAAATAATGGATGACCTATCACTCTGTTTTGATTTCATCATTACACATCAAAAAATGAAAAATTGTCAATTTTTTTTAATTTTTCGAG
The DNA here is from genome assembly GCA_963281255.1 of Aphrocallistes beatrix. Lineage (NCBI taxonomy): Eukaryota > Metazoa > Porifera > Hexactinellida > Sceptrulophora > Aphrocallistidae > Aphrocallistes > Aphrocallistes beatrix. The sequence continues at coordinate 1,080,611 of OY725501.1, forward strand.
TGAAATTGACTATAACCTTAAAGACGACTTATTTAGAGATGTTTTCTACCTTATAATTATAATCAGATAGTACAAGCTTGTATATAACCCACGGCTGTCGATCAGATAGCGCATAGTATGGGGATGTTATCGGGTGCAATTCATTCTTCAATTCTGAACATTCGTCTTGGCTACCGATCGATTTGTGGCAAATGGGTCGCACATATTCTCAGTGAGAAACAAAGGCTCACCCGAGTGAATACAGCCAAGAAGCTCTTGGAAACATATGATGTGTGATTCTAGTAGAGGCCTATCAGAAATTATAACTGGTGATGAGACTTGGGTACTGTTTTCCACTCCATATAGCAAGTATAAATGCGATCGTAGGTGAAAGGAGATGAAAAACGGGCACGAGTTCCCAGGCCCGACTTCAGAAACCCGAAGGTAATCGACACAATTTTCTTCAATAGTGGCGGTATTGTATTACAATTACCTTCTGAGAGTGGTAATTCTATAAATGCGACCTATTTTACTCTGAAAATCATACCATACTTGATTAATAATGTAAATGAGGCTCGTCCAAAAGCTGGAATGAGAGGTATTAAATTATTGATTGATAACGCCAGCTCCCACACTGCCAAGCTTGCCAAGATTTTTTTGGAATCCGAGAGGATAGAACTACTTCCTCACCCTCCATACTCACCAGACCTAGCTCCCTGTGATTTTTAGCTCTTTCCAAAGTTGAAAATATATCTCCAGGGTAAAGAATTTGACACGAGACAAGCACTCGGAACTGCATTATACCAGCACTTCAAATCCGTCCCGGAAGAAGAGTACAGAAAAGTGTTTGTTCAGTGGGTTGAAAGATTGAGAAAGTGTGTATCAGTAGGAGGGGATTACTTTGAATAAAAAATCTACTAAATCTCTATAGTGAATGCACTTACTTTTGTGATATGACCCGCAAGACTTTTTGAATGCCCTAGTATAAGTTTCTAAAGGATGTAAGAGTCACTTTTAGTACAAGAAGAACAGGCTTTACCATCTCAGATGGGTATTTAAAGTTCCACGATCAGAGAGGTCTAATATTGTTTGAATTGACACAAAGACATATCATCAATAAAGAGATCTTTTCGAGAGTTATGATATCCCGACATATAAGACAAGGATGAGAACATTTGAAGTGTCGATGTATTGAATAGCCAGCAATAAATGCCAAGGACTGAAGTACATGGATATCACACTCAATGGTAGAGATGTCTGATATTGTACTCAGGAATGGATCTAAATCAACTTCAATGTTACAATGTGTATTTTATATTGAAGAGAAGGATTGAATAAACTCTTGTAAAACATTATGTAATAGAAACGGTTGCTTAGAAAACACGTTTCAGATATTTGATACTTTAAGACGATGCTCTGATTCTAAAATCTGAAGATAGAAAATGTGATAATTTGCATCTGACATCATACGATATAAACCAAAATGATGTCCCAACGGGTCTGACTGTAATAAATATGTTAAGAGATAATAATAACTACAGTTTTTAGTTAGGAAATTTGTAATCTCAGGCAACGCAAGGCATGCATGTCTGAAGCTTGTAAAGTCTGCTTGCTCAGTTTTCTACCTTTCTCAGGTAGTGATTGCCAAACTTGCAACCAATACACAATGCAGGTACGAAAAACAACCGCTCATCATGTTAAAGGACTAGATCATTCCACGAATATGCTTACCAGGTACATTGACATTGAAGATTTTCCAAAGAGATAAAAGAACCTGAACAAATTCGGATGTGCGGCACTTAAATGCTGGACGGCGTTGTTCATTCTGAAGAGCAGCAATGGTGGATTCATTAATTACTTTTAGCACCAACTTAACATTTTGACGTTCAAAATGGATGAATAATAGTTAAACGTGAGTGAGGCTAGTTTTGCCTAGCAATTATATAGCATTCGAATGTCACGAAAATATGCAAAGTGTATTTTCAAAGGATTTGTACATTAGTCGATATAAATACAATTTAAGTCAGGAAAGGAAAAGAGATACTTTCAGATTTTTGATTTAACCAATTATTGTGTATTGTTTAAAGAATGTGCACAAAGTCAAATGTCAAGAAAACGCTTCTATGTATATCATTTGGATGTGGAACCCTTGTTTCCAATTTCTCGAGGGGAGAAAACAATTTTAAAAGTTTAACATTTAGGGGGTAGTTATCGGTAGAGATGACAAACGAATAGACCACATTTCTCAGCGTCACGAATACATGATTTGATGATGCCAATTAACTTTTGAGCTCTTACAGTTGCACATGGAACTAGACGGGCGATACAAGACCATTTCTTATATAGAGTGGAGACCATAATAGCGGAAGCAGTTTTCGAAGGATCATCAGAATCGAGATTAAAACCAAATATTTTACCACCTTTGTAAGAAATATCCGATTTTACATGTATGTCATCCATTTGAATGGTTACATACATTTGCTCTGGGCGATTTCGTTGATTGTTTAAGGAAAGAGATTAATTCATTCTCAAGTTCAAAGGATGAATACAATTTTTATAATGTAGTATTAAAGTGTGGCAGTGATAAGCACGACATACGCTGAAGATATCTATAACACGTAGGTGAAATTAAGTTTATTTTCAGTGACAAAATTTGTTTTTCGGTATCTGAAAGATATATTTGAGATATTGGAAAGATTTCACCTTTGCGATATGCTTTTATAGACAAATCAAATTCTACTGATAAGCATAAATGAAAGTATTGCTAGTATCTAGCTTAGGACGCATGAATACTAATGTACTTGGATTCGGATACCATATGACCATGTTTCATTAATAGAAAGAAGCGGTAACTTATCTTGCAGATCTTGGAAAGTGTTAATCAGAAACTTCTTATTACACATATTATTTTTAACACTAGTTATTTTAAGATGAAATTGTGAATTTTTACCAATAATTAAAATGAAGTCTAATAATAAGTAAATATTCGTTTAAAAGAGTTAGAATATGTTATTACATCTACTATTAGTATTTTAAACCATTGGGTAAGGTATTATCCAATTAGCTGGTTCGGACTTTCTCCGCATCCCTGGTCCAAATCCTCAAGGTGCCTTATGTATAGTAGGCTATAATATATCCAAATTTCTCAAAATGGCATTTTCAGGTATGTTTATTTAATGTCAATAAGTTCCTCCTTTGCTTTGTTGCCAAATTCAGCTACATCATCAGCGGTTGTGATAGCAATTTTTAACATTTAAAATTTCATCAATTCTTCGAATGATATTCGAAGAATTGATGAAATTTTCCGTATTGTTCATACTATGCTGGGTTAATATGAGACTGCTCGAGTGGAAGTTCGCCTTTAGCCATTTCTAATAATTGTGGAAACTTGTCATATTCCCCATCCACTAGATTTGTTCTCCAATGTTTTAATCGACCGCAGAAATCTCACCTCTGTGTGAAGAAGTAGGTACTGATGATCTTCATATGCACATAACTCCGCGAATAGGCGTACGCGATTTCAGTGGCCTTGATTTTAAGAGATGAACGATTTTGATTGACGACTTTGAAGTTTTTCTGAGAGGTTTTTGGTTGCTAATGCTTGACTGTGAATGAAACAGTGAATAATTCCTCATTTAGGTGCCAATGCTTTTAGTTTCGTATTGAAGTCTTTATTCCTACCCATCATCGAACCATCTCAATCTGTACAACACCCTATATGCTTTTCATATTTCAGGTGATGTAACTGGAAATTTATGAATGTGTTTTATCGGGAATGGTTAAAAATTTAATATTTTTGTGCTCCCGATTCTTTTGGGTTAATTAAGGTCATTTCCAAAAAATTTGTAAGTACTATTTTGAGAACCGATTAGTTCGGATATTTGACGTACTACTGTACTGCCACAAAATCGATCTAATGATGAAAATCTAATAATTGCAAAATTTTCTAAATAAATAGAAGACGTTCCCCATTCTCTGGTAAAAATTTGTTACAGTGTACGTACTTATGGATAGTACATACTAATAATTCCTTCCCGAAAGGGTTGTCTTTCGTAATATATCAGGAATACGAGATAAAATTTAGTAGGCTAACCATGATATCCTTGTGGGATGAGACAATGCGCGTATTATGAGTAGAACCTCCTACCTCAAACTGGGCTGCCGTTCAGATGAGCAGCACTGCGTCTGGCTGCAGTTCGAGGTGTAATAATTGAATCCTATTGCCTGGTTAATATCTGCAGTCTATGCTCTCCAAATGCCCACACATTATAAACTTCACTCTCTGATAGCTGTAAGCTTTGTAGAGTCTCGTACATTTCTTCCTTGCGGATTACTAATACGCGCGCTATCTCCCCCCTCGAAACTCACCTTTCGTATGGAGCTCGACAATATCACCAAACCGATATTCCCTATACTACGCAGGTGCTAGTAGAGATGTAATTTTACCAACTTCTTCATTAGAATCAACAATCAAACCTATCATCTTTTGATCCTTTGCGGAGTTATTATAATAATAATATACATTTAATATACACACATTCTGTTAAAATTCAGTCGTCTATCACCTAATTTGCGGAGTTTATAGAAACAAGCCCGCTTCGCTTGCTTGCGCTGCGCGGCTGGCGGACACTTTGTGTCCGCCGGAGGCTCCCTTCGGTCGCCTGGGGTCACATTGGTTAATTATAAGGGAGATAGCATCTCTAAATATGTCTGTCCTACTGTTATAATCGATATCACTCAAAAAATCACCAAATTTGTCAATTTTAAAATTTTTGATGCGTAATGATGACGTCATAACAAAGTGATGACTCATCATTTTTTGACGATAGTTGTATCATATGTGACGCATGTTAGCATACAGATTCTATTAAAATTTCAGCCTTCTATCTCCTATAATGGCTGAGTTATGCTCGAATAACTGTGTTGCTTAACTTTTAAAAATGTGACAATGACGTCATAATTCCATGCTGAGTCGACATTTTCGTCTGAGCTCAGAACTTACTGGAGCCATAGCCAAAAAACTCCCACATGCCAAAAATCAACTTTCTACGCCTGGCAGTTTCTTCAATCAATTCGTTACAGATATATATATATATATATATATATATATATCAAGGTTGAAACCGCTTCAACCAAATAACATTTTAACCGAATAATGGTCAGACCAAATAATTTGGTTAACCGAATAATGGTCAAACCGAATAATTTGGTTAACCGAATAATGGTCAAACCGAATAATTTGGTTAACCGAATAATGGTCAAACCGAATAATTTGGTTAACCGAATAATGGTCAAACCGAATAATTTGGTCAACCGAATATTTGGTCTACCGAATAATTTGGTTAACCAAATAATACTTGATTATATTTTTGCATAAATTTTTATCTATTATATAAATATTTATACAAAAATATAATCAAGTATAAGTAGGCCTGTTATATTAATTTGTGTTCGGACCACCTCATGTAAGAACGTGTGATTGTATTGGGAAATCATGCAAGTTATTTGTTTGACCAAATATTCGATTGAACAAATTATTCGGTTGACCAAATATTCGGTTGACCAAATTATTCGGTTGACCAAATATTCGGTTGACCAAATTATTCGGTTGACCAAATATTCGGTTGACCAAATTATTTGGTTCTCAACCGAATACCAAATAATAATATTTGGTTACAAACCAAATATCAATTATTTGCAAATAATATTTGGTCGAACCGAATAATCAACTATTCGGTTTCAACCCTGATATATATACACAAACAAACAATAATCGAGTTTTAATAGTAAGGATTTCTAATAAAAAAGTATTTGAAGAATTAATTATTTTACATACGAATTGTACTAAAATGGGTCTATTCATGAAGAGGATTACTTCTGAACAGTAAGGGATACAGCTAGCGAATCGGATATTATTCTAATTAATTCAACTATAACTAATTCGAATTTATTGATTTCGAATCTATCAGACTTTTAGTATCTCATTATTTGAACGTTTGCCCTTCTTGAAAAGATCCAATTTAGTACTATTTGTATGAAAAATAATTAAGCATTCAAATACTTTTATCCGGTTAGTGTGTATTTTATCGAAATATTTTTTTATTGGTAAATCTGATTTTTATTGACTAAATCTTGCTGAATTCTTTGACAAATCTAAAAAGTGACACAACTAAAAGATAGAGCCATACTTATATATTTGCATAACTAAATTCATTAATATATAAAAATATACAGCTATACTGCGGCAGATGGTTCCTTGGATTTGCAGAAAAATTGAGTTTGAATTCTAGTAAGGGTATTATAGTGTGATATGATAGTATAACTCAGTTTCTTTTCAGGCACCATCAGTAATCTGCAATCATTTGTGTGTCCCATCTTCCTTGATATTGCTGTTCCATCACTTTTATGTCTTGATGGAACCGTTCACCCTGTTCTTCACTCAGAGCACCAAGTATTTCCTGAAATCTGTCGAGATGGTCTCACACATAATGTATTTTAATAGTTATTACAGCCAGGAGCATGATTGCTGTCGACCAACTCATTCATTTACTAGATCTTTGTAGTTAGTTACCTTTTTAGTACCAAGAGAATTAAAAACAACGTTAGAGAACGCTTCCCACACTCTCTCCCTCATTCATACAATTCTTGAAGCGGATGCCCCGGAGTAACTTTCAAACGATGTACCGTCAAGTATACCTGTATTTTTCTTCTCTATGATTTCAGGAAAGAAATCGCGGATATGCAGAAAGCAATCACTATCTTTATCCAGAACTTTTGATGAATTGCTTTCATTGAAACAAGTTTAATGTGGAGAGGAGATAGAATCATTTTATTTGAAATTACCCGAGGTTAATTAATTACATTTCGGTCCCAAACTTTCAAAGATTCCCTCGAGGGCCACTTCTCCTTGATCTAATGCTGTTCCCTATCTCTACAGTCCCAGTAACGAAGAAAACAGGAATATTTAGTGTATCCAGATTGTTGACCTAATAGAAAGTTGACCATTTTGAAGAAACAACAAATGACCCATTCATGTTCTTGTAATTAATCATTTTTAATATATCTTTCATTTTGTTGTACTCTTGGAGTTTAGCTGAATATCCTATTGGAATTGATCAAAATACATCCCCATTATAGAGTAGTACGCATTTCAGACTATACAATCTATTTAGAACTCCTATTGCTTGCTGCATAAGATCCACAACGTTTGGCTAATAGACCAAAATCATCATTTTCGGAGAAAGTTTTTTGTTGAAACTCTTGCTCTCTGTGGCTATATAATGTTGTTGTTTTTTTTTTCTCTTGATGGGGTAGATTTTTAAATTAAATTGTTCAATCCCTGTAATGATTAGGGAAAGAAGGCTTCAAAGAAAAACCTTGAAATCAACATCATACTTGTAAACATATTCCGAAGTGAGGTATATTCATCATCACAGAGTTCTAGAAACTCAGTGAGGAATGGTACAGGTAGATCACTACGATGAGGGACTAGAGGAATTGCAGATCCTAAATTCAGCAGTAAACTTCACTCTTTTTACAGCCATTAACATTGACCCTGTAAAATTAAAAATTATCAAAATGATTTTCGGTTCTCATCTTGGGGATTCCGAATGAAGATGTTCTCTTTACTTTAGTTCAGGATCTCAATAATTCAGCACGTGATTTTCAGACCATACAAGGTACCCTACCTTTGTCCTGGTCACCAAGTTTAACTTTCAGTAATAGGGACAGTTAAAGTTTCTTCGCCTTTACCAGATTCAATATTAACCTGAGCAATTTGCTTGTATTTATGGGTGTGAGCGTGAAATAATAGCTCGTCTTATCCATAGTTTCGTTTTATCCGTGTTCGTATTAATGAGAATCAAAACTGTAAATAGACCTGAATGATTGTGAGAAAACCTGATGTGAAAATCCGAGATATAAATTTTTTTGTAGTCCCATGTTACGTAACTGAAACTTAGGAGTAAACTTGCAAAATTGAAACCTGAGATAGAAAAATTGCACAATAGATATTTATTAGAATATAGGATTAGAATAGAACTCGCATGATATACCAACAATTTTCACGGTACACTCTTATGGCAAACAGCTTTCAAATAGCTATTGATCAATTGTTCAAGTACTTAATTATTCAACGAATAATTATTGTAATATAGTTAATCTAATAATAATTAATATTAATAATAATTAATAATAATAATAATAATAATAATAATAATAATAATAATAATAATAGTAATAATGATAATAATAATAGTAATACTAATAATAATAATAACACAGGCCAACAAAAAATATTTTGTCTCTTGGCTCAGATTGTTGGAGCGTTTTTGGGGTATATCGGGGTTGCTGAATCCGAAAATACTATTAGTTTTGCTGAATTGGCTCTAGTTTTCTAGATATTACACAACCTTAAATTTTGAGATAATATACAAATATATGCGATTTGTAGGTTTATTACAACATTTACATATATTTGTTCACTCTATTTCCAGCATATTAGAACCTTTCATGGATTCAAAGCGCATTAGACGTTGTTGCCTTAATGATCCTGATGTCTTTTGCTATATTTGTGGTGAATATATGGCAAAGGAACATCGTTTTAATGTTAGAGATGTCACCAAAAAAGCTTATCAGGCTTACTTTGGTATGAAGAAAGGCGATCAGGATAAGTCATGGAGCCCTCACAAAGTGTGCAAGTATTGCACAGAAACCCTCCGCTTATTGACACAAGGAAAAGCCAAATCCATAAAGTTTGGGATACCAATGGTTTGGCGAGAGCCCAAGAACCATCACGATGACTGTTACTTCTGCATGGTTAACATGTCTGGATGGAACCGAAAGAAAAAGAATTCGTGGCAATATCCTGATATAGATTCTGCAAGACGGCCAATTCCACACTGCAGCGAAATTCAGGTGCCTGTTTTTACGTCCTTACCTGATCTAGTTCCTGATACTGCGTTTACTCAGGCTATTGATGAATCGTCGGACAGTACTTACAGCAGCAATAACTGTATTGAGTCGTTACAGATAAGTAAAGCGGAGCCTTTCACACAGGGGCAGCTCAACGACTTAGTGAGAGACTTAGGCTTGTCAAAAGATGCTTCAGAGATCCTGGCTTCCCGTCTCAGTGAACACCATGTTCTCCACAGTGAAGCTATGATAACTTATTACCGACTCAGAGACGAAGAACTTATCCGCTATTTCAGTAAAGAAGGCGATTTCGTGTTTTGTAATAACATCCCAGGACTTCTCTCAGCGATGGGACTGTCCCAAACAATCCGAATGAGTGGCGTTTATTTATCGACAGCTCTAAACGGAGTTTAAAGTGTGTGTTGCTGCATAATGGTAACAAGTTTGCCTGTGTTCCGATCGGCCATTCAGTAATCTTGAAAGAGCACTACGCAACTGTAAAGATGGTCCTACAAAAGCTGTGTTATGATGAACATAACTGGATCGCGTGTGTGGACTTGAAAATGGTCAACATTCTGTTAGGACAGCAAAGTGGTTACACTAAATACCCATGCTTTCTCTGTTTGTGGGACAGCAGAGCGGATGAGGTGCACTGGGAAAAGAAGAACTGGCCCGTTCGTCAAGAGCTCGCCGTGGGGGAAAAGAATATCGTTAACGAGCCACTAGTTAGCCGTGACCGTATCATCCTACCCCCACTACATATCAAGTTGGGACTGATGAAACAATTCGTAAAGGCATTGAACAAAGATGGTGCCTGTTTCAGCTACCTCTGCTCAGTATATCCTGGTCTGAGTAGCGAAAAACTTAAGGTAGGAATTTTTGATGGGCCACAAATCAGAAAACTGATAAAAGATGAAGATTTCGCCTCACACATGACTGAGGTAGAGGCTGCCGCGTGGTATTCCTTTGTCGATGTTGTAAAGGGATTTCTAGGCAACACCAAAGTAGCTAACTACCAGAATCTGGTCGAAGGCATGCTCAAGAACTTCCACAGTCTGGGAACCAGAATGAGCATAAAACTTCACTACCTCTATAGCCATTTAGAGAGATTCCCTGAAAATCTTGGTGATTTAAGCGAAAAACTGGGCGAGCGATTCCACCAAGACATCAGGACTATGGAGGAACGGTACCAAGGACGATGGGACGTTCACATGTTGTCAGATTACTGCTGGAGCCTTATGCGTGATTGCGCCCAGGAACTCACAAGAGGAAATCGTATAAGAGAACGTTCGTTCATGATTGATAAGTACAAGCGCGCTTCGCTTGCTTGCGCTGCGCGGCTGGCGGACACTTCGTGTCCGCAGGAGGCTCCCTTCGGTCGCCTGGAGGTGAGACTGGTTAATTATAAGGGAGATATCATCTCTAAATATGTCCATCTTAGTTTTAAAATCGATATCCTGGAAAAATCACCGAATTTGTCAATTTTTAAAATTTTGATGAGTAATGATGACGTCATAACAAAGTGATGAGTCATTATTTTTCGATGAAAGTCGCATCATATGTGAGGTATGTTAGTATACAGATTCTATTAAAATTTCAGCTTTCTATCTCCTATAATGGCTGAGTTATGCCCGAATAACTGTGTTGCTTAACTTTTAAAAATGTGACAATGACGTCGTAATTCCATGATGAGTCGACAATTTGCTCTGAACTCAGAACTTACTGGAGCCATAGCCATAAAACTCCCACATGCCAAAAATCAGCCTTCTGCGCCCGGCAGGTTCTTCAATCAATTCGTTACAGATATATATATATATATATATATATAAACAATAATCGAGTTTTAATAGTAAGGATTCAGATCATATTATATCTCAAATTATCTGCTTATTACGTACGTTCAATTCTAGTTATAAGGTAATACATACATACTATATACTATCAGTGAACACGATTCACGGATACTGAAAAACACAATTTTACAATATCACAAAAAGTAGAGCCAATTGACCAGAACTAGTGCCATTTTCGAACTCAGTGACCCCGATATACCCTAGAAATAGTCTCAACTTATCAGCCAAGAAAATGTTGTTGGCTAGTGTAATAATAATAATAATAATCCTTACTATTAAAACTCGATTATTGTTTGTTTGTGTATATATATATATATACAAGCGCGCTTCGCTTGCTTGCGCTGCGCGGCTGGCGGACAGTGTCATCCGGACGCTCCCTTCAGTCGCCTGGGGTCACATTGGTTAATTATAAGGGAGATATCATCTCTAAATATGTCCATCTTAGTTTTAAAATCGATTGCACTCGAAAAAACACAAAATTTGTCAATTTTTAAAATTTTTGATGAGTAATGATGACGTCATAACAAAGTGATGAGTCATCATTTTTTGATGATAGAGTCGTATCCATAGCCTACTCTAATAATGCCTCACAGTAAAATAACCAAGGATGCGGTAATAGCCGAATGGATTAATACACGATTAGCCTAAAATCGTTAACCATGCAGAATAGGCATTAAGAATGTATTGCCAGCATATATAAACATGCTATCAAAGTACATATATCCATTGTCAAAATTTCGATTAGTCATCATATCATTGCGCAACAGGTCATTTTAAGCACTATTTTGCCAATTTTCTAAGCTGTTTTAAGCCTACTTCTAAATGTTATTAAGGTAGAATTTTTGTGTAGAACTAAGATTAGTACGAGTTGATTTGAAAAATTTAGAATTTTTGAATGGAATGTTATTACATTCCTACGTTGCTATGGTAAAGCATTTTGATCAGTTTGAGCCATATCCTGCAAACTGTAATTTTTCACCTTGCTAGGAGAGCAGGTAAAGGGAGGCAAATGCGACAAGGCAAGGGTTACCATTCTGGTGTGCGCCAGCTCCAGAGGCGAAAAACTTCCCCTCTTGTGTATCGGTAAGTCTAAGCAGCCCCGTTGGCCTGTAGTTATGGGCAAGCGGGCTCAGGCTCCAATCTCGTATGACTCGTCTAAGAAAGGGTGGTGGGGCCAATCTGGAGCCGCTGGCTGAAGAATCTCGACAAGACCATGATAGAGAAGCAGCTGCTCTTCGTGGACAACTGTTCCGCGCACTGGTTCAACGGGTCTCTGTCCAATGTGAGGGTCGAATATCTGCCGCCGAATACCACAAGCAAGCTCCAGCCATGTGACCAAGGCATAATTCGCAGTATGAAGGCAAAATATCGCGGCAGGCTAGGTATGCTCATGATCATCTTCGACAAGACAAAGAAAGTTGACTTATACAGCTCACTCAAAATGCTGAATGCCTCCTGGGCTGATGTGAAAGAGGAGACCATCATCAATGCTTGGAAGAATTCGGGAATCATTGGCCAGGCTACATATGTCGAATACGAGGAGAGTCAGGCAAATGTCATGGATTATGATGGTGATAACTACGATGGTGATGAGATCGATGCCTTGGAACGCAGCTTCTCTGTTCCCTCCCGAAGAGACTGACATCGACTGTCTAATAGAAGTAGCAACAATTATGATGAAGGAAGGAGAGAATGAGGAACCCGAGTATCCTGATTCAGAATTTTCTTAATGTTTAACCATGTCCAGTTTCTCATGGTGTCCAGAAAATTTACTTACTACTTTTCCTGCAAAAAATTAAAGGCTAGTAAGTAGCGAGTTGATAAAAGTAACGAGTAAATCCCTGATTTAGAGTTACGTATATAAATATTTCTTTGGTAAATTTGAGTACTCTAGTGTTCAAAATTTACCTTATCGTATTTAGTTGAGGTCGGTGGTTTCTTTAATGAGTGTTAATAAACATATTTTCTAACTCAAAAAAATAATATTAGAGGTGCGCATGACGTCATTATTTAATACATTTTGCAAATTTTAAGTAGTAAATCAAAAATATCTCGTCACCAATTACGTTTCACTTTTTCCTTGATAAAGTTTATATTAATGTTGATGTCTATAAAGTATACTGTTTAATTCATGATACACCCATTAACTTTTCTATTGGAGATAGGGATTCGAATATGGAACATTTTTGTAAGTACTTAGGTCTAGCATCAACAGTTATCTAGTTATTGTATATTGACTAACCTCATTAAGTTGAAAGAGGAGATTTATGGTTCCGACTTCATGAGCTCCCCTTAGAACTAAATCAGAAATATATGTTCATACATATTTATTGAGTTTCTAAACCCAATTATTGGGAATATTACAATGTATATTATAGTACTATATATATATACACTCGAACCTCTCTTATCCGGGAATTGCCGGACCGGAGGGTGCCCGGATAACAGAATTTGCCCGGATATCGAAGGTCCGGATAAGAGAGGTGCCCGTAACTCAGAAATCAACTTGAATAGCAGTTTATAGTGTTAAAACTGTCAATTTGTATAATGGGTGAGTTTAAACAATATCTAGTGCCCGGAACTTAGAGGTTATCAAAATTTGAGTTCCGGATAAGAGAGATAATTGTAAATAGATATTCTATAAAGGAGAAGAAACTATTCCATTGCGATTGATTAATACATTTTAAGCAGTATTTACCCCTGAATATAATAGATGTCGCAATTATCTTTCAAATTCATTATCAAAGTTCATTAAATAATATTACATGATAATGATTGCTGGAATTGTGGTTAATAATTGACTTGAAAATAGGACAATGCATATTGACTAAATGTCGAAAGGGCTGCCCGGTTGAGAGAGGTGCCCGGATATCGGAGGTCTGGATAAGAGAGGTTCGAGTGTATTTTATTTCGCACTTTGAAAGAAATAATGTGAATATTTTCTAAGCTATTAAATATGATATGTACATGTTTTCACACCTATTGAAAAAAATATTTTAAGCTAAAAGCACACTCTCAACGGATATTATAGAGTATTAGAATATGTGTAGATTCCAAATTTCACTTAGAATGCCTTAAAATGAGTATTTTCCGATGTATTCCGATATTTTCATTTCATTTTCCATCGAGTCACTTCCTGGAGCTGCACTATCGGTCTGTCGACCAACATTTTTGTTTAACGTTCATTAATTGAATATTGAAACTAGAATAAATATATAAACCTATTTTTCTATAATTTTAATAATCAGTTCTAGGGAATGCGGATGAAGTCAGAACCCTAAATCCCCTCCTTCCACTTAACGGAGTATGCCTATGCACTAAAACTCGATAACTGTTGATGCTAAGCGTAAGTACTTAATAACTAAATACTCCTTTTTGTCGATTTTCTATTATAGAAAATATTCCTTATAGTCGACTTTATATGTAGTGCTAACACATTTAATATGCTTAACGTGGCCTAAATTATCTAAGGCCTATTCACCAACTTCGAGAACCTTTACCATGGATAAATAGAAGGCCTCTCTATATCATTATATAGCATTAGCCATGCATATTAAACCTTAAGAATGTATTACATACTTTTTAAACAAATTTGAACCTATTCGATAGACAATAGTCTACTCCCTATTCAGTAGTGATCAATTTGTATCTTTAAATTCGTTTGTTTTTAGTTATGGGTCAATTAATAAACATGACAAAAATGTATTAATTGACCCATAACTCATAAAACATCAAATTTAGGGATACAAATTATATGACCACTGAATAGGGAGTAGTCTAATGTTGATCGAATAAATTTTAGTTGCTGTGGATTTCGCAATATATGATAAATTAAACAAATGGTTTTCCTTATCAGCGCAGAAATGTAGCAGCATTCATTTTAAAACATTTCAATTCTTCAATTCAGCTCATCCCAGCTTGTTGACCCAAATATTATATATTAATAATGCTTTACAATATGTTCAAAACAGTGAACACTTTGTTGCGAAATATAGCTTATTGCGCAACAGGTTGATGATTAATCATGATTTTAAACCACATACAAACCACATTCAGCAGATATCGGATCTATTTATATATTAGATATAGTGATAATTTGAGCAGATATTCCCTGTCCCTGGCACTATCACTTTATCCCAATATCTACTGTATCTATTTTTGGTTGAAATTAAAGTCGACGAAAGGTGCCATTAATTTGTCAAGTCAGAACATACTTACTTGTGCAACCACATGTTTGAATTGTCACATCACTTTAGGAAAAGGTAAAGTGTTAATGGAAACCTTATTTTACGACCATATACTTGATTTCATCTTACAGTTTGTCACACAATTATTTGCACAATAGTGAATATTGCAAAAAGCCTTATTTCGAGTTCAGGTGTACTTTAGTGCATTAGAATTGATTGGGTTATAATTATGACAGTAAACTAAAAAATTAATCAATATCAGGATAGTTTCCCTTCTATTGAATTTGTGGTCTGTCCTAAATTTCTCGCTGATTTTTGTTGTTTTTCTTCCATCAAGTTAGATTTTTTATTTTGTTCTATTCCCAAGAAAACTAGTGTCAAATGTAGCGAGAGATAGAGAGGGAGTAGCATAATTTATTTCAAATGCCGAGCTTTCAATTGAAACTATAGCAAAAAGTGATGGCTCTAAGTGGACTGTCTTATACACAAGACCTAGGCTCGCTAAGGGGAAAATATGGAACATAGAAGAGGGGGGTGATCAAAAGTGTAATAGATATATTTGTCTTTATTTTTTTAAAAATAACCCCAGTCTCATTACGATCGATTGCCAATAATTTTAACAATTCTAGAAATCTGAATGTGTCCTATAAACCATCAGGGAAATTTACGGGCCGTGCTTAAGCATATAATCCATGTTAAGCCACCAAGGAGCATTCGCGAAGTGTAAAACATGATCCAAGAGGAGTGGGAAAACTTTTGATCCTTCTTTTCTCCGCAAATTTGGTAATAGCTTCGGGAGGGAAGAAAATTAATTATTAAATAAATTTACCTCCAATGCTACACTGAGGGTGTCAACAGTGTATCTGGTGACTAAGGAGGATATTGCCTCTTTCATACCCATATCTTTTTTACTTACAGCCAAGCCTTTATACAGGCTGGCATTATCGTAAAAAATTTTATACCACTAGTGCTAGTTTTTGGACGACGCTTAAAATAAAGGTTTTCAACCTCAAGCAACATCACACCAGCGTAGAATTGTCCAGGAAGTGTCTGAACTTTGGGAACTGAGATCAGGCAACTGGACCTAACCCATCGAAAAATATAACACCTTCGAAGCACGGAAGTCGAACACACAAACAGCTGGGGATACCTTTCACTTCTTCAGCCATACCCTGACATCTGCCTTCAATCGGTGATTTAGCTGTATCCATGGCTCATATCCTGTTACAATATCTAATAAACGTCTTGAGTCGCCTTGTTCAAAAAAAGAATATCTTTCACCATTTGGATTCTAGCTGCCTTTTGTGGCAAATTTAAACAGAGTGGCATTCATTGCTCCTTGATATTCCTCAGTTCCAATTCCGTATTCAGAATCGTGTGTGCAATGTTTACATGGTTGGCTACTTCTTCTTTAGAAGAATAGAGAAAAACTCTATCTTTACCTCAGCCGATGTATCCTGGATTGTCCCCGATTTTGTCGCCCCAGGACGAGGAGCATCTTCGAAAGAGGCTCTACCTTCTCTAAATAGTTTTACCCACCTTCTGACCGTTGAATATAACACCGCATGATCTCCAAATATCGTTTCAAACTCTTCGTGAATATACTTTAGATTGATTTCGAGTGTTGTGCGAAATTTGATACTTCCGTTTTCAAATTCGTATTGTTGGAAAGTAGAGACAGTTCTATATAATTGCACTCGTAACTCGATATTATTTTTTGGACTTTAATTGAAATATACACTGTGATTAGTATTTATTGAATCCCCCTATAGATAATTTTTAGCACTCATCTAAATTTTAGTTGGCGTGTTTACTCACTTTGCTAGTTAATTCCCTGCCTTCATCATGCAGAATATACCCAAATGTCAAATAAATATTACGCAACTCGCCTGAAATATCTACGTTTTCGTCTTAAGTGGCCTTACAACTACAAATTTCGAAATATAGCATTCCACAACCAGAACATGCAAATATCCGAATTCGTTAGCAGGCATGTTATTGATGAGATCGACCCCGATGTGTTGCCGAGGGCCCTAATGTGGAACTATTGATTGTAACTCGCTTTGTGGCTGTAGATGCTTTGCAGCTATCACCTATCACCCATGGCAAGATTTAAGCTATAAATATGTATGTAGTAAATAATATAAACTTCACATTAGCTACAATTTACAAATTGACTCCATTTTATCATTTTTGACGTGGAAATTTTTCAGATAATGAACAAATGTGGTTTTTAATGAGACGATTGTATAGCAGTAATTACAAGGTAATTGCAGTTCAAACAAATTTGGATGCTGAAACGATGTGCTAGTAGAGGGAGTAAACAAAAATTAACTCAAAAGGCCATATCCTCATACCAGAAGAATTTAAAAGCGATTGTGCAAGCATGGACTCTTACCGGGGCTGTTCAGATGTCCTTTTCCAATGCGATTATAAATCACACTTAGAATACGTTGTATCTGTATTTATCTTTTGAAATCAAATTTTGCTGGATATTATGAAACACCCTAAAATTAGAGACTCCTTAATGGGTCAACAACGGAATACTTGAGAGGATGGCAAAAACTGATCATAGAGTGCTCGTCCTTATTTCAGATTTCTTCTAGTCGTGAGTAAGACATTCGTAGCACTCCCCAACATGCACTGCAATACGACAATATACTCAGGTCTATCTTTCTTTTAGACCCGATTCCATCTCTTCTGAACATTCTGCCTTGACGCTATCCAATTTTGCATCTCTGCGATCTATTCTTGGCTCCTCACCATCAAATTGCTTATCAATAACACCAAGACTGAGTTTCATATAGTATGGACTTCTCAACAATATCTAAAATTCAAACTGTTAGCATCTCTGTTGATGAGTCGAGAATCTCTTCCAAAAGGTTTTTGTGTATATTTTCACAACTTGTATACATATTTTAACATCATTTGATGAATTTTAAAAAATTCGGTAGAGACTAGCTTCCAACGGTTGACATGAGGCTTTTAGGTGTGTAGATTCTGAAAATCGTATTATCGAATCTATACGATAATTATTTTGTTTACTTTTGTTTATAATACATACATAAAGTAAACAAATTACCAAAATAGGCTAGAGACTAGCTTCCAACTTTGACATGGGGTTTTGAGGTGTGAGATCTCGAATATCATATTTTCGAAGCTATATGAAAAATTATTTGTTAACTTTCGTTTACAATATTCATATAAAGTAAACAAATTCCCCAAAATATGCTAGATTGAGTAACTTCAGGCGCCCGTAAGCTGCGCAACCCGCTTGTTGAACATAGACTTAAAATTTTTTCAAAAGTTAAATAAGGCCAAAATTTGATAGAATTTTATTCATGCATTCTGAACTGACACTTTTTCTGCTCCTCAAAGTATATCATTTGTCATTAGGTGTATGCTAAGAAATCGTACAATAACCTACGTAGTATGCCGATAAACATTATACACCCTGTATCAAAATTTTCCCTGAAATTCAGTAACTCGCTCGTAATTTGAAATATATAGGTTAATCTATCCAAAGTAGACTACTGCTGTATACCTCAATTTTAGTAAGTGAAAAGAGGAAAATATTTTAAATGACATCCTCAGCCTTTGATAATCTAATAATCTGTGTTGTACTTCAGATAACTATATCAGAGATATTCTTGAAAATACTCTTTCAATAGCTTGGAGAAAGTGAAAATGATCTGTTTTATTATAATGTTATCAGAAAATATATTCAATGCTGCGGAACTTTGTACATGTGAGATATCATAAGTTCCACATTCTTGCTGATTTCTGATATATACGTATATATGTAAAGTCAACTCCGCCTAATCAGATCACATGTTAATCGAGTCAATCACTTAAATTGGGCAAGTCTCCAGTTATGGAATGGTTCCCTTACATAGAAGCTAAGACTAAATTTCATTGGTTAGTTGGGAACCCCCCTTAATCGGGACCAAAGTGTCCCGATTTGCACAGTCACCTGTATAGTTGTTTGAATATTCAAATTATGGGTATTTGTTCAATACAATTATAGCACTAAATACATTTGTTTCCTAATATACAAGCGAAATCGCGTGCATACGTATTTGTTAAGTTTTAAGAGTTTTATGAAGAAGTTAGGTTGAATTCTGCCAAAGATCACAAAATTACTTGACATATCTCCACGATAATGACGAGTGCTTTTGTGCTCTTTAAATAATTTTATCCCAATCTGCTTAGAATTGTCTATTCTTCCATATGTAAGGACGTTAAACGAGAGCTTGCGAGATTTTGCAATTTAAAGTCAGAATATAGCTAAATTATGTCCCACATTTGCTTAAATAACCATTAGTCCAAACTTACAAGTATTTACTATTTTTATTTATGGGGTTCATGTACTAAATAAACCTAGCCTTATATCCTTCTCAATCCGAGTATTATTTTTCACGACCGGTAACGGTATATGTAAGAAAAAGTTTTTTTGATTTGTCATTACCTCTGCCTTTAGCATATTATGTCCTCCAAAACGGTATCCAATCGTAATGCATAAAAATTATTTGATTATATTATTCATAATTATTGAAATGATATTATTTGATATGTTTAAAGGTTTTTGATGTTCGTTTAAATGGTCAAATTACAATCATTAAAGATTTAGATATTTATTCCAAATCGGGCAAAGCAGTTGCTTACGAAGAGTATTCCGAATTTATCTTGAAGAATGATCAAATTTATGTTGGATCTGAGAGTTTTATTCACAATGGAGTTTTATCAGTTGAATTTGTCAAAGTCAGTTCTTTTCATATTTAGTAATTTATACATAAGATTAATAATTTAGTTGTTCAATGGAAATACTGTTTATGATTAATGTTTGAATTGCTCATGCATTATATTGAATTCAAATTTAGTTGTAGGAAGCTTATGATTTGTTTTATCTTTCGTTAAATCTTTAATATCTAATCCTTTAGATGATAATACTACTCTATCTAAGAAAATTCTCCATTCCTTAAACGATGGATATATAGCTCGAATTCAGTGACAAGCGCACTTCAAATGTTCATGGCATGAGACTCAACATATCGCGCTAAGCCAACCTTCGAGGGACTCTCCCTTATAAAAATGCTTATGAACATCTAGTTTTAACATCGTTTAATTAAAAGTAATTGCAATTGCAGGTCTAAATGCACTGACCTATTTTTTGTATGTAGCATGGTGAGAATGTCCAAATTAACTTCTCTGACGCAATTTGTTCTTAAAGGATAATTATTAAATTACGGTGTAGATTCAAAATTGAAATATTACTCATAGACCCCACTTGGGACGGGTATAGAGTTGAAATTCATTGTTTTCACCAAATCCCAGGAAGCACCATTTGGAGACTTTGACACAAAATGTCCATTTGGTTCAAAAGATTTTGAATGCATATTTTGAGATAAATTCCAACTTATCCTTTGTGGCAGGATTTCTCAAAATATATTCGTTCAATCAATTAATATTGCACATAACCGATGTTTGTTTCATCAACAAGATAACTATGTTCGATTTTTGAAAAAGTGCATTTTAAGCAATGTTAAGTAGTTATAGTTAAACTGAGTTAGACTAAAGTTTAGTGGAAACGCTATGAAGTTGAATCAATATTCTCCTACATACATAATCTCTTCGGCTGTTCTCCACCTACAATTTTGTCCCGTATTTGATTTTATCGCCATAACTTTACAGCTTCTTTTTTGTCCTTGTTGATCCCCTTATGTAACTCCTACCTTTCTCATCAATTCATTCGAATTTTGTACACCAAGATTCTGATTTATTGAGCAACAGTTTCTCTGACTACCCTTGAAGAATATTTAATGCTCTTTACTGCTAGGATCCGATATGGTTATATTTATTCCCTCTCTATTAATTACTAACAACGAACCTTGAACATAGGAGATTATAGTTATATCTCCGATATCTTGGTATTTCTATCACATGAATTTTCATCTTTTGTTTGAGCTTGCTCTATGTTTGAGATAACCTTGAATACGTCCTTCGTTTTCCGTGACACGGGTTCCATATATACTGGCTAACACTGATGACCCACTCCTCTCCGTTGGTGAAATAACCACATCAACTTTAACCAGTGCTTGCATTTCTTTGTTAGATCATTGTAAATGCTACTTCTTGAGCAAGAATGGCCAACTAGTACTGGTAATATGTCGATCCTCAAGCAGGAATCTCATTGTAACCTTCGTGAATTGTGGGATGGCGCGGCGCGTTCTACTTGCCATCTCCCTCAGGATGGTAAGCACAAGACCAAATATTTATCTCTAATGAGCTTCATAGAGCTCGAACCAGTTCCACATCCATGTTTCAATCCTGATCAGATAGGCACATGATCGGTACACCATGACGTTAACGCCACCTCTGTTGTGATGCGTTAATAACAGATTCAGAGGATTGGTCCTTCATTCCAATGATTTCGACATATTTGGAAAAGAGGTCAATTATTACTAGTTCATAACATAATCCGTCTGCGCTCCAGGTTAATATGGTTGCTATCTCCTATTTCCCCACGAGAGAACTTAAATTGATTTACTATTGGTGATAGAGATTGCTTCCGAGGATATGCTGTTTCGTTTCACAATTGGTGCATTCTTTAACTTCTCTGTGCAGGTTTCTCCACTCTAGAGAAAACGTCCCGTATCTTCTTATGGTCTATGAATCCCTGAATATGTTGTGCAATGTATGAGCTCTGGGGTATGTTTGTTCATCTGTCACTTAATTTCTAAGAAGACTATGACAATGTGAAACATATGATGGTAATGTCATCTATCAATCACAAAATGGGATGTTTGTTTCAACCTCCCAATCCTATTATTTCTATTTGGATTACAGGGTTGTTATACTTAAAAAAGTTTTCACTTCCTTTGTCTGTGTTACGCTTCCCTTTGTCACGCTTCCATCAAGATATGTTAGTTATGGAGAAGGGGTATCAGCGAAAAATGTGACGAACCTATGATGGAGTTCTTGAGGTTCTCTTTGACCAAAATTAAGCCCTGCTACTTTTGCATGTTTGGAGAATTTTTTTAATGCGAGCTTAAATATTTGGGAGCGCCTGAATAATTCGGACAATTCCGCATTCTGGAAATCCTACTAAATGATCATGTTGTTTTAGTATTGATATATGTTTTTCCAACTCATGGAATATAGGGGAACACAACAATGGGTCATTCGATGACGTTACTAGGAGGTTTGAGATTGAATGTTGCACATTCCTGGGTCGTCAAGGAAATATTTAGCTCGAATATAGTCAGCTGACTCCAGCATGTTATGGCTGGTCCAACCGAGATTGGAAAGGATGGGCGTTTACAATATGTCCCTACATTATTGGCAATGAACTTTTAACTTCGCTTAATATTAAACATATGTTTAGTTACAGTATTATGATTTCAGATTACTTCATGAGCTTTCAACCTATATCTTATACACTACCCGGACAAAAGTATTCGACCACCATGAACACTTTCATACAAATTGTATTAAATTGGATCTACTCAAAAAAGGAACATGTACTAAACAGATTCTTCATCTTTTACTTTAAATTCGTAATCTACACATTCTAAGTAATAATTACTCAAAATTGAGAGTCTCAACTCAATTACTTATTTTTATGTAGAAAATTATCAACCTCTGCCACTTTGTCACTAATCGCTATCACATATAATGGCTGTGACTTGGGACAGGTAGCATCAAGTCTCTAATGTCGATATTTATTAATTTGGGAGTTAGTTTGTACACCCTCGTTAATCTGAACACCCGCTAATCGAACACTTCATTTTTAAAATCCGATTATTCCGAGCAACCAAACAAAATATGATATGATTCGCCCCTCTGCTTTGAATAAACGTTTATAAACTTAAATCTATCAATAAGATTGAAAAGCCTCGTTAAATAAGCAATAATAGCGAATATTCTAACAAATTTATTTAATTAATACCCTATTGAATTAGTCATAGCCTACTATAATAAGGCCTCAGAGTAACTTGCGAATTTGGCACTAGGGATGCAGTAGAAGATGGATGAAGAAATACATGAGCTGCCTTAAATCATTAACAAAGCACAATAGAGCTTAGGAATGTATTACCAGCATATATAAATATGGTGTCAAAGCACCCATATCCGTTGTTAAAATTTAGATTAGTCATCAAATAATTGCGCAACAGGCTATATTTGGGTAAAATTTAGTGATTTTCAGAGGTCGTTTAAGGGCACTTCTAAGTGTTTTTATTATAAAGTTTTTCGCATAGAACTGAGAAGTGAATGTGTTAATACGAAAATTTTTGAATTTTTTAATGGAATGTTCTTACATTCCAGTGTTGCTATGGAAACGTGTTTTGGTCAGTTGGGCTATATCTTGAAAACAGCGATAGCTAGACATTCAAATATAATCCCATTTTATAGCAAATAGGCTACTTCCTATTAGCTATAATACAATTTCTATGTCTTAATTCAATAATTTACGAGTTATTAGACAATTTATCATATTAGTCACATTTTGTAATTTGTCGAATATCTCGTAAACCATTGAATTTAGACACATAAATTGTATTATAGCTTAATAGGAAGAGCCTATTTGCTATCAAATGGGATTATATTTGAATGTCTAGCTATCGCTGTTTTCAAGATATAGCCCCAAATGACCAAAACACGTTTCCATAGCAACACTGGAATGTAAGAACATTCCATCACACTATTGTATGCTGTTATTGATATTAATACTTCAAAGCATTAATTTATATAGATGTCTCAATTATATTATAGTTATAGTGATAAAAAAGATTTTGTATATATTTTCACACCTATATAATATACATATTTTAACACCATTTGACGAATTTTGAAAATAATGCTAGAGACTAGCTTCCAGCGGTTGACAAAGGGTTTTCAAGGGTGTAGAATTCGAATATTATATTTTCAGATCGATATGAGAAATTATTTGTTTACATTAGATACAGCAAGTTATACAGGTTTCGATAACAGCGCTCCTAATTTCATTCCTTAATTTGTCATATGCCTTCAATTTATCAGTTTATTTACAAGTCAAATCTCCCAACTGATTAAGGAAAGTTATACGTATTCTAAAGTTAACTAAAAATTACCTGAGGAAACCACATTAGGAGGGATTTTAGGTTCAAAAACTCGCCCTTCCCATTATTATGAATCCTAAATAGTACAAATGTTAAAACAAATCAGGTTGTGCACATAGTCCATAGTATGTAGAGATAAATAGACGGTTGAATTTTTAAGGTTGTGAAATATCGAGTATAGATACTTATAGGTATCAGGAAGTAATTACAAGGGACGAGGACTGATACGCCACTATACGAAGACCTTTTGGAGGAAGGTATTCAATTCGTCTTCTGAATTATCCTCTTAAAAAGGAAATTTAATCTCAAGATATCTAGTGATAGAGTCTTAGGTTTCTTGGGTTGTTTCTCCATGAATTATAAGATCATACAAATTTAAGTTGACATATGGTTTTAAGGGTGTAGAATTCGAATATTATATTTCAGATCAATATGATAAATTATTTATTTACTTTTGTTTACATTAGATACATATAGCAAACAAATTATAAAAATTAGCTAGAGACTGGCTTCCTCCGGGGTGTAGATTTAGATTATTATATTTTTTCGAAATTATTTGTTATCTTTGTTTACAATATTTATATAAAGTAAACACATTCCCAAATAGCCTAGATTGAGTAACTCCAGGCGCCCGATGGGCGACTCTGCGGACACTTTGTGTTCGCAAGCCGCGAACACAAAGCCGCGCAGCGCAAGCAAGCGAAGCGCGCTTGTATACACTATTTTGAGTGAGGTTATCATACCATGCAGTTAACCAGCACCTTTTCTGGATGCAAATTCATTTGTTGTGGACATCTTTTTGAATATCCCAGTAACTGTCTAGCACAGTTTAGCAATGTATTCTTGTATACTACTGATTTTGCCTAGTTATGGTAATATCAATGTGTGTTTATATGTTTTTGTTGGGTAATTTTTGAGTAATTGTTAATGGATTTTGCAAGATTTGAGCTAAAATATTCAAAATAAGCATATTTTTAAAGGAAAAAATGATTTTAAATCTAATATAATTGTACTTGTGTTTAATCCTAACTAGATGTCCTAATTATTGGTTAAACAATTACTTTAAACAACGAAAGTATAAATTGTAAATTTTGAGAGCGAAATTACAATTTTTAATTCAGTAGTATGTAAGAATACGTAGCTTTTTGCTGGAATTTTCAAAAACATTCTGCAAAAAATGAGTTCGCATTCAAAAATGGTGCTGCTTAACCGCATGATATGATAGTGTCACTCAGAATAGTGCATATATTTTATGAAAACTCATAAATGAAGTCATCCTGAACTCTAGCACTCTTCTTAAATATATGTTTACTCTTAGACGAAGTAACAGCACTAACAATATTTGGGGAAATACAGAGTGTCCCAAAAATCTTGACCGGTATATTTGGATTGGTTATTTCGATTTAATTTGGAACAATTATAGTCTTTGATTATACTTCCTATTTCAGTTTTATCGTCTGTTTTCCATCATCTGGATTTTCCTGCTAAAATGACTGTGTCATCATGGGATTTCAGTTTACTCTCAGCCAATTGGAATTATTGAAGATAGTTTAGCACAAAAAGAAGTTGCCTTGTGGTTGGAAGTTGGTTGGAAGGCCTTCAGTTCGAAGGTGGTGGTACAACCATAGTACTGGCATTTTAATGGAACAAGCCCCGGTCTGGGCGTTCTAAAAAGTTATGCCGCGTCCCTAACCTGATTAATAACAAATAATGGGAAAACAATGGCATTCTACAAGAAGGATCTCTAAAATACTCAAAAATGAGGGATACTATATATCAAAATTAACTATACATCGGCATTTAACTGAAAGTCTTGGTGCCCACCCTTATGAACGCCGCAAGTCCCTTTAATCACAGATCGAATTAGATAAACCGTCTTCAATTTGCCCATGAACATAAGGTTTGGACAGTTGAGGAGTAGACAAATGATCTCTGGTCGGATGAATGCCTTTTCGTGTTGTCCTCAGCAATGTGATTACAGAATTGGAGTGTTGCCATTTTTCATTTGAAAATTGATCTTCTCCAATTAGAGTTACTGGCAGTTTTTCTCCACTCATTTTTTGGGTCTGATTTTGCATATATCTCTGCTCTCAAAATGTCGATCCAATACTGTTTCATCAATCCTTTCTTGATTATTTGAAAATTGCCTGCGAATTAAACTTTACATTCGTATATTTGATATAGCTAAGATTTTAATTGATCTTTATTAAATAGTTTTTATTAGCTGTATTATTTTTCTTCATCATAATTTAAATACTTTACTTTCCATGTTATTTGACGTTTTCTGAATAATTTAGCCCTTGCTATTTTGTGAGTGAAGCCATCTACAATATTTGCAAATGATATAAATATATATTTAGAAATCAGTTTGCTAGTTATTAATCATCACTTTTTATTTCTTTGAATGAGAAACTTTGCTGTTTTTAAAACCAAGTTAGCTTAATGTATACTTCTATACTCGTCGAATCTAACCTTTTATTATTCTCAACTTTATCATTGACAATACATTTTTAACACTGGTTGTTCCCAA
This sequence comes from Aphrocallistes beatrix, assembly GCA_963281255.1. NCBI lineage: Eukaryota > Metazoa > Porifera > Hexactinellida > Sceptrulophora > Aphrocallistidae > Aphrocallistes > Aphrocallistes beatrix. Next base: position 1,107,171 of record OY725501.1, read on the forward strand.
ATCTTCATGATCTCAAAATAGTAGAATTTTATCGTATGATTGATATTATAACCCAATTTCTATTTTGATTCATGATTAGGGATTCCAATCCAATCCACTCAATATGATGCTCAAATGTTGATTGCTAATTTTTCATAGATTGGATTGTCGATTGGATTGCTCTGAATTGTATTGATTGAATTGCAATCGATGGATATTCATCGATTTTTCCAATTTTTTATAATATTGATTTGGGATAATTATGGCCTAAGTTGACTAATTCATGAATTATCAATGAATTACTCAAAATTTGAGGTAAATAACATGAGCAACCTTTTAACCACTTTGGGCATAGAATCTGCACTAATGTTTGAGATTTTAAATAATTCATTAATTGAATAATTCATATTTCTTCATCATCTTTCAATGAATTAGTCAACTTAGGTTATGACTCAATAATATGATAAAAATTCATAAACCAAAAATTTATGGTACATAGAAAATCGGAAGTTTGAATACAAACTTAGTTTAATTTTACAAAATCAAATGGTAATATTTGAAATTATAAACGAATCAAAGGTGGCGGGAAAACTAAATAAAAAAATTACGGAGTTAAAGAATAAAACGATCCAAAAGAATCGGAGTGCAATCCAGAAAATTCGATGAAATTCTCGATTATTGGTTTTGATTGAATTGTGAGTAAACTTATCAATTGTTAAAATATTCATCGATTGGATTGGCATCGCTGTCATGTTTGGACGTAAATTATTGAAAGCTCAATTATCAATTACAACTCAAAATAGCATTGATACGAGAAATTTCGAATACAAAGTCAAAATTTGTGTGAACTCATTCAAAAGCATCCATTACAACATGCCAAAGGTTCAAGAAATTCGGAGGAATATTTTGGCACCCAGTGTTCGATAATCAGGTTCATTTAACAATTCCCCGTAGAATTATCTTTTCTTGTTGTACTTTTTTTCCATGTGGAACTTGATAAATACCTAGAAGAATATTTTTCTAATCGCCGATCCATTAAAAATTTGGACTGCCCCTAATACATAGCCGAGACTACTAAATCAATTTTTCAAAAAAAAATTCGCCCGGTTACAAATTTATTGTTTACAATATCCTGATGTTTAATCTTAGTATTATAATATTGTTAATACTTTAATTTACGTGTATGGCTGTAATGATTAATAAGAACAACTTTTCTTAAATTTATTATTCAATAAAACAACCCTGATATATTAATTTTCGATTTTAAAAATCAAAGACGGGATAAATGTATGTTTTCAAACTTTTTTTAAAAATTTATTTATTTATTTATTGTTAAATAGGAAGTCGTATTTTTGGAGTTCATTGGTTATATTGCCTTACTTCTACTATTTGTTGAATCTGTGGTATGTGGTTTTCATCCCTAGTTTTGACACGGTTTTTTATTATTTTGGCGATATTCTGTCCTGTTTTAAAGACATTTTTAAGCGTTTTAGTGCATGATCTTTAGAGGAAATCAAAATGAGAATAGTACTCATTTTAAGTTTTTCGTCAATAATACTATATTTATTTAAGGTCGAGGAAATCTCTGCATGATTAAACAGACATATTTTAATTCCTTGTCCACGGAACTTTTGTATAGATATTAATAAGACTACCAACACGCCACGAAACGACACCATAAATTTACCCACTACCAATATAAGGAACTTATCAGTTCAGAATATTCCATCGAACTATATTGTTAATGAATATTATGCTGAAAGTCAATAAATTCTATACATGGTATTCTATAGTTTTATGATTATGTAGACTCTAATTTTAACTTTGCATTATTTAGAAACCACAACTTTTCACAAACTATATTTTTACCATTCTACTGTTTATGCTGCATCGTATTTCTAATTCTCCAACTGCAAATACAACTATCTAGGTTCTCGAGTATGCTGAACACGATAAAACGTTTTTAAAGGGACTAGAAGGTCAATAAATTATTCAATTCCATGTTATTAAACTTCTTCTTATTTCCGGTTAATTCATTTTGGGCAGGGAAACCTTAGAAATGGATCCATGCTGTAAATAGAATGCAGTACATTGGCGGGTTTAATATAACTTGTATGAGGAACCATATACATTTGAGATCATTAATACTATAGATAGAGCAACCAGCTAAATCTCTAGTAATATTTGTCACATTTTTTTACATTACTAGCATGTCGCAGTGAATGGACAATATGATGATTTAGTGATCGCGCGAGGGAGGTTCCGCCTCGTGCAGATTTATAAAGGGATCTGTCTGGTTTGGAGCTTAAAGTTGCAAAAAGCGTCCATTTGATAGGCAAAGATACTAGTAGCGGTATTGTAAGAATTTTTGGGGTGGTTTTATATCAGTCATGGCTTACTAAATATTTAGTATGCCATGTATCATCAGTTAATAATACATTTTAATAATCTAAAATCAACATGTTCCGAGATATTGGTGAAAACAGTTGGGACCAGCCTTCGCACTTGAAATTATTATTGGTCCCAGCTGTTTTCACCAATATGTCTGAACCAGTATATTTTAAACTATTAAGGATACCGCCCTCGAAAAAACATATGATTTGGCTTACAGCATACGATGAAAGTAGAGCTATAAGAGATGTTAAGCGTGGGGAGGTATCTCCATCAAGAAATACTGGCACATTCCAAACCGTTTTTGATTCTCATTTCTAGATTTTGAGATACAGTGTCTCAAAGTCTGTTTTTTAAATTTTCCGCTAGCACATCTTAATGGTAGAAATTTAGGCACTCAATGAATTGTTTAGGACATACTAAGGAATCAAACGCTTCCAAAATCGAATCATAGACAGTCTACCATATTTGCAACTTCATAGGACCAGAAGAAAGTTAAAATGACAAATATTGTAAATTTTATCGGTGTCCGAAAAAAAGGGCCAAAAATGTCTGTTTTTTTGGGGAAATCATGAATAAAATCACCGAGTTAGAATATATCCAAAAAATGGTGGTCCTACGTTCATCGCCTAATGATATGAAACAACTCTTGAAATTTTCAAACTTCTATCTCAAACCAAATTTGAGAAATAATTCTGTAAAGACGGTCAATTTTGAAATTTTAAAGTCCCGAGATATAGAGATTTTAAGTTTGGGTGTTAAGAAGAATGTAAAATGAGTTATTAATATGCGCATAAGCATCCACAGACATTTATTCGCATCCATACTGCTGATTTAGATATATTAAAGCCAAATATTTACCAAAAATAGCAAAAGTACCCTGAAAATCCACAAATTTCCTTGAGGCCCCTAACTCCGAATATTTTGAGATAATTGTAGATAATATTTCATATTCCTGGCACTGCGAAGTATAATCTATCAGTTTAGAATGAATAAAAAGCTTCCAAAAAGTATATTAGGAAGTTAGAGCGAAAGTCTACGACTTTTAGTTTCGAAGTTAGGATTTTCGAAAAATGCTACATCATCATATGACAAAAATCGAAAAACTTAACATTCCATAGGGTGTAGTGCAATTATTATCAAAGAATCATATATGTACACTCATAAAAAGTATATTAGGAAGTGAGAACTAAGAATTTGGACTTGTATTTACAGATATCTCTTTTTGGACCCTAAATGGGGGTTTTTGACCGAATTTGCGAGGTCCAAGGCCAGAACTTTCAAAATAATTATCAAAAGTTCTCCAATTTTTCTGTACATATTATTAACGGTAATTGTATTCACTATTTAGCATAATAGCTAAATTTGTCACATATTTAATGATTAGATTCGCCATTTTCTAATAGATTCAAAGTTCTCCATAGAATTTGTATTACAATCAAGTCAATGATAAGTCGAGAAATATTTATTTTTTGACAAAGGAATGTTCGAGGAACCTATATATTTTCGCATATATCCTTTTATTTAAGGATATAATTAATATATTATATATCTGCAATAGTTTTTAAGATATGACATCAGCCTCTTTCGGGACCTTAGAGGGATATTATGGCCGAACTTCACCTATAATATGCGATATCTCAAGAACAAATGGTCGGATCCGAACAATTTTTTTTTCAAACTATCAGAATTTTATTTCTGACCCAGTGATCGCTAAATATCTGAGATCAAACTTGCGATTTCCCGAGGATTATATAAATGAACTCCCTTATAGAGCTATTTTGTTTGGATTTTATTTGCCCATTCTTTTAAATCTTTGTGTTTTATAATCTCCAAAGGTGCTAAAACAATGTTAAGGTTCATATCATTAAAAAAATATCAAATAAGTTAAAAACTAATTGGTAAATGAGTTAAAATTTTTCAATTTTTATTAACGCTAAACTTTAGGGGGTTATTTCGCAAAAAATTGGAACTATTCAAAAAGGAACATGTCCTCAAACAGTAGAAAATACTCTATTTTTTATTTCTAATTCGTAATCTACACATTCTAATTACTCGTAATTCAGAGTCTCAACTCAAATACTTAATCTTATGTAGAAAATTATCCACCTCTGCAGAGGCGTAGCTTACACCTATGTCGCCCGGGGCGGATGTATTTCATGCCGCCCCTCAACCAGGGGCGGGTACAGGGTTTAGACTCAGGGGGGGCCAAAAGCGAGCGAAGGTAATGGGGTTCTGGGGGTAACCCCCAGAAAAACTTTTTAACTTAAGTGGTCAAATATCAATGTACAGCAATTCTTATCAAATCTCATACGGGATTTGAATTTTCTTCCTGTAACCTGATTACCACTTTGTACTTCTCGCCATTTCATCACAAGCGTTAAACCTGATTTCAATACTCATTTTAGTAGTGAAGAAAGCACTGAAAGATCTACAACTAGAAATATAAAAAGAACACGACTAAAACAAAAATTCTAACCTTCTTGGACTACTATGGGCAAAATTTGAGATGACGTTTTCAATGTTTACACGGATGTCCTTATTACAAAAAATGAGAGCAAGACTAGAAAGTCGTTCTTCAACCATAGTAGACCTCAAGTACGTTTTAACAAGTCTGAGTTCACTGAAGGATCGCTCTGAAGTACATGATGAAACAGCCACATTGGCTGCTAAAATAAGTCAGAATGGGGCCGGTCACCACTCGTCTACGTTTAGATTCCATTTTGTTACGATCTAAGCTTCCTGTACACAGTAAGATTATCAGTATGTTATATAAAGAAAGGAATAATTTATGAAGAGGTAATAAGAAAAAATTGATAGTAAGAAAACCCCGGCATAATTAAAATGTTTTTGCGAGTATATTTAGGTTTTAGTCAACATAGTGATAATGATGCAATGTATGGCATTCTAATGAAAAATAATTCTGTACGGATTTTAGATGCCTATGAAATAGTAGCATACTCAAGTTTTCACCTCAATCGAATCTAAATGGAAACTCGAAGCTAATGTTGGAGTATTCGTCTCAAATAAAGGAATAATTGTTACACTTATGGGTTAATGTAAATCAGATCTGATGAAATCATTAAACACGGAATAATTGAATTGAAGAAAGAAGTATCTTAGTAGATATCATTGGAATTGAGAAAATAAACTCATATAATTGAGGGCTAAAGTTCACAAATCTGGGGGGCTAGGCCTGTTGCATGAGAAATTGACCCCCATGGGAAAATGACTCCCCTTGTATATAGGAACCATGGATACTCAATAATTAGGGGGAGTCATTTTCACATGGGGGTCATATGCCTACGATAGGTGCGTGAGAAAATGACTCCCCTCTACTATTTAATGTATTGATCATCTTGGTGAATATTTAGTCATCTTAGTGAATATTTAGTATTCTATCACACTATTACAACTTCCTGTGGTGATTTCCTAATTGGAAGGGATGACAATTGCATCTAGAATATTTAGTATTCTATCACACTATTACATCTTCCAGTGGTGATTTCGTAATTGGAAGGGATGACAATTGCATCTAGAATATTTAGTATTCTATCACACTATTACATCTTCCTGTGGTGATTTCGTATACTTGCTACGGAACATGTTCCGTAGCATACTTATCATGAGTAATAAAATAAAGAAAATAGGAAAGTATTGGCATATGTTACACAGTGTTGTTATTGTGTAAATAAACTCATACAATCTGGTACAATATAGTAATAAGTTTATTAACATATTTTAGTTTTTGCAACAATAAATTCTACAGATAACAAACATCATTTTGTAGATTAAATACATAATTCAGGGTGTAGTAAGTAAAACACTGAATTCAGTTTCCCCAAAGTTGTGTTCTTCTCCCATTCTGATATTTTAGGAGACAGCAGATCATTATACTTGTACCAAACACCATTCTGGTATATCATTAAATAGAAATGATTGCCAATAGATAAAGTATATCCTGCCAATCTGTAGCATAGGGTTCGTTCATTGTTAGCAATATAGATTGACTCATCAATATCACCCATTTTAAGTGTACAATTTGATTCAGAGATATGTCCAAGTTCTATTACGAATATTGTTGGTATATTTTGGAAGTGACCAGAGAGTAATTCAAGTTTAGATTTGTCTGACTGGCATCTTTTGCAATTCGCAGGAATCATCTTCTTATCAATGCAATCTTGTAATGTAGAGGTAACTTTAGTAAAGCTGCCGACTTGAAGACTAGCATCAAATGTATCACAGCAGCTGTAGCATTTAAACGTCGTAGAATAAACATCGTTAGATAGCCTGAATTTTCGAAGAAGTTTTATTATTAATGCCTCAGAACCAAAGAAATTATACTTTTTAACTATTATTTCGTATGTAAGCGGAATATTGATCAAATTTGCAATGTAGTGTCGAAGTTCATCGAACTTGAGGTCATGAATTAGTGACAAAAAATGTTCTCCATCTGTATTAGGTGTGAATCCGGTGAATTTTATTGCATTCTCTATGCTAACTTTATTTAAACCAATCAGTGATATTACATTATCTATCGAACAGGTGTTTACATGTAGGATATCGTTAAATTCCCCTTGCCAAATTGGAAACAATTTTTCAAGTTCAGACGCGACACCGTGATAATAGCACTCTTGAGCAATATCCGAGTTCGAGTTTAGTTGAATATCTTTTGTTCCCTCATCTTCAGAATCGATATAAATAAGTTTAGAATTCGAAATACTTTCCAGTACCACAGGTTATTGAACAGCCAAGGGGTAGTCACATTTATGTCTTTCATCTATTTCTATCTGACAAGTTTCGAGATGTTCATTATACCACTTGGAAACCAGGCAAGCAACCTTTTCTTTCAGAGCATATTCAACTGAAGTCTCTGGATGGTATGAAATAAGATCATTGAATTTCAGGTATTTAGATTTTTCATCTAATTGTCGATGTAAATCAGAGATGTAGGAGTTCTCTTTCAACGCATTTATAAGTTTAGGTTTGATGCTGTTTATAATTTCCAGGTATTCATCAATAGGTAGGAAGATTGGGATCAGATTCAAATATTTCTACCATCGAACCAATAGTGCCATCTCCACCTTAAAATAATTGACTAAGAATAAAATTTGAACGGATAGGTGTTTGAAACCTGAACGATATTTTAATTGTGTGAATTTTTTAGCATTCTGATTTTTTAAAATTTGAATTTTTTGTGATATTTTATCTTTTAATTAATATGTACCTTGTACATCTAATAGCTAGCTAGTATTTCGCGGAATTTTATTATTTTTGATTCCCTTTGCAAAATACTATATTACATACTTACATGTAGAGCTAGAGAAGTAGTTAGTAGTCAAGTCATCTACTTTCGAGTTGGAACATTCAAACGACATTGAGGAGGAAGTTGGCGAAGATTGCAACTACAGAATTGAGAATAATGATCTAACATACTGAAGTATCATGCATAGGGAGATTTACGCTACCGATTATTGTACACGTATACATTCGTGCAATGTATCAAATACGTAATTTAAATATGAAATCTGAAAACATAAAAATGTTGATGATGAACCAACCAACCTTGCATTGTTTTAGCTTTTTGGATGCTTTTCGCTTTTGAGAATTCTGATTTGTCGATGTAGTCGATGTAGTAGTTTGAACGACAGTGTGATGAGTCTAAATAATTGTTATTTTACAAATCAATTGTTAGTTCTTTGATAATATACACGTAATATTATACATCTATTCGCTATCTCATAACATTTAACGGATAGCCATGACAGATACTTAAAATCGAGTAGTATTTTAATATTTGTGTAGATAGGAAAATATAGTACCTCTGAAATACGCTGCAAATACTTTTTGGTGAGATGGAATGGCACCTTTTTCGATTTTTTCCCTTTCTCCTTATCAACAACAACATGGCCTTTTGTAACTCTTTGAACTGGATAAGGCCCAAAATATTTAGGTTGTGATTTTGTCCCAGGCAGCTTTTTGTCTCTGTTGATATTACGGATAAGGACGTTATCTGACTTCTCGATGCTTGATCTAAGGAAAGAGCGTTATTTTACTTAGTTTTCATTTACATAATCATTGCACAAATGTAAGTAATTAAATCTATTAGAGATATTTTAACTTATATAAAAGAAAAACAAACCTCTTACGATGAATCTTAGCATCAAATATCTGTTTCTGCCTTGCTTGATCTTGTAGGATATTTGTACGTGCATTTCCATATTCACTATTTCTGTGGGAGTCCATACTTTCTATCCACTCTAATGAATAAGAGGGCACTGTATACGAGTTTTCACTTCTTTCAGAGTCATTATTTTCAATAGCATCATCAGAACTTGAATTTCCATCTAGTTCTAAGCCACTTGTACTAAAGAGATAAGCCGGATTGCAATCTCGACCAAACATTAATCTAAATGGGGTCATCTTAGTCGATTTTTTGAGGTGTGTGTTTGCAGCTAAGCATGCCTCGTCAAGCCGTTGTGTCCATTCAAAGTCTACGTCGTTGCGAAACTTTTCGATTTTGCTAAATAAATATAAGTTATTGAATTGTTATCCAAGAAACTTCTATCTAAAAATATTCAATTACTACCATTTCAAGATCTTATTTCCTGCTTCCACTAGGCCATTACTCTGTGGGTGATACGCTGCTGTTGATCGGTTGTCTACTTTTAGAATTTCATGGAATTGTTTGAACTCCTACAAACAAATACTTTCAAATAACTTTTTTCACAACTAGACTATGGTGGTAACATTATTATCCGAAAAGTGGTATTTACCAACCTTACTCTGAAATTCTGGACCTTGATCATGCTGAATGATTTCAGGGATGCCAAGTGTTAGGTATATAGAACGTAGCTTGTCAATTACTTCTTTAGTGCACTTCGATTTCAGCGGTATTGCTATTACATATTTAGATAAATAACAAACGGCAAATAATAGATGCAAATAGCCATCCTGAGTCATTGGCAGGTTACAGATTAAGTCCATTCCGATATGTTGCCATGGCCTTTCTGGAGGTGGTATTGGTTGGAGTAGACGATTTGTATTCGTATTTGGATCCCTTTCCTTTTGGCATTTATCACAACTTTTAACCTATACGAAAAGATCACTCAATAGTACACTTTTTAAAGATATGCATTGGAAACTTCACACAATGTATCACCTGATTTCGAAATTTTATATAGCATCTAGAATTACAGCCCTAACTAACAATTGTTTTAAAATTAACATACTACTTACATAGCTTCTAACTTGCTCGCACATTCCAGTCCAATAGTATTCTCTGCGAATATTGTTGAGTGTAGCATTCTGGCCAGGATGATCTGAATCATGGTACAGCTGGAGTATAGTCGCTACTTCTGTTTTCAGTGGGCATTTTTAAAAATGTTCACTCCCATCTGGAAACATCACTTTCTGTACCAATAGAAAGAATAAAACCTTCCAAAAAGTAGATTAAGTAGATAATTATATTGTTTACTTACCTGATAAAGAATATTATTTTCTCCACTTATCCGAAATTTAAGTGATTTCCTTCGAAAGTTTCGCTTGAGAGCCTTGCTTTTGAAGGAATCAGGATATTTTTGGTACAATAAATAATCCTTAAGTTCTTCATACTCTGTTAACTCCATTAGCAAAAATGTCAAATTGATCAAGGGGATTATAAAATGTGTATATATATATAGTATTAATAATTGAATCACTATCTTGCATGCAGCCACACACATGTGTGGTTTGAGTCACAGTAGAATAGTAGTAGAATAGAATTGTCATCCATTCCAATTACGAAATCACCACAGGAAGATGTAATAGTGTGATAGAATACTAAATATTCTAGATGCAATTGTCATCCCTTCCAATTAGGAAATCACCACAGGAAGTTGTAATAGTGTGATAGAATACTAAATATTCACTAAGATGACTAAATATTCACCAAGATGATCAATACATTAAATAGTAGAGGGAGTCATTTTCTCACGCACCTATCGTAGGAATATGACCCCCATGTGAAAATGACTCCCCCTAATTATTGAGTATCCATGGTTCCTATATATAAGGGGAGTCATTTCCCCATGGGGGTCAATTTCTCATGCAACAGGCCTAAATATCTCCCCCGTAGATCAATTTGTAAAATTTTCAGGGGGCCATGGCCCCCTGGACCCCCCCTATATCCACCCCTGCCCTCAACACATATTTCTATCTCAACTTGGCAAGTGTATTAACTTAATTTGTGGTGTTTTTTTTCCCATTTATATTTTTAATTGTTTCATTGTTTATTCATTAACTAATATTGTTGTAATACATAACTAGAATCAGTGTAAGTAAATATCCTTCATATTTTGCCGCCCCCTATTAAGCGCCGCCCGGGGCGGTTCGCCCTCCCGCCCCCCCTAGCTACGCCACTGAACCTCTGCCACTTTGTGTCATTAATCGGTATCAGATATAATTGCTGTGACTGGACAAGTAGTATCAAGTATCAAATATTGATTTTATTTAACTTGGGAGAGTTAGTAATTAAGTTGAGGCTATCAATTATGAATAATTAGAAAGTGTAGTTTACGAATTTAAAATGAAAACAGAGTATTCCTAACGGTTTGAGTATATATTTCTTTATGAATATACCCACTTTAGTACAATTTGTATGGAGGTTTCTGTGGTGGTCGAATACTTTTGTCCGGGTACTGTATATATATGTGTGTATATATATATAAGTTGACTAATTCATGAATTAATGAATAATTCGAATAATTCATAATTCATCAAGCCTGAGAAGAATTATTCAAAATTGAAAGTTTTTTAATGGAAAATATCATGAATTAATTATATGAATGAATTTTTCGAATAATTCATAATTCACGAATTATGAATTATTCGAATTATTTATTAATTAATGAATTTGTCAACTTAGCTTATGATTGACTAATTCATGCTTGAATGATTAATTATTCGAATAATTCATAATTCTTTCCCATTTTTTAATGAATTAGTCAACTTATATATATACATATATACAGGCATCCCTCGCCCTTCGCGGGGGGTTACGTTCCCGAGAATTGTCGCGAATGGCAAAATCGCGAACGGCAAGACGTTAGTTCAATGAGAATAGTGTGGTGGCGTTCCTAGATTATAAAAACAATGCAAGATGCAGTTTGTTTAATACGTTTTTGATTCAATTGAGCTGTAATACTGATACAAACACTAGCACAAATGAAATGGTAATGATAAGTGAAGTAATAAATGAAAGATATAGATCCCCTAGTAGCAAACCGAAGTACCATACCTAAATAGTAAAGTCTAGCCTTTAGTACTAAACCTATAAATATGTAGATACGTATAAGGTTATGGGCTTACGGTCACCCATGACACTACTGAAGAGAGTTACGAAAACCGTGAATAGTCGAGGGAACGAGTCGCGAATAGCAAAACAAGACTCAAAATTTTTTCCAAATAGTCGAACCCGCAATTGACAAACTCGCGAACGGCGAGGCCTGCTTGTATAATACATTAAACGAATTTTAGTAGTAATCATTTTAGAGAAAACTTCAAGATCCTACTTTTAATGATGATCAATTTTATTTTAGTTAAGTTATTTATTTTCTAACATATTTTTATTTATTTAGGGATGGTTAGATAATCCTAAAGTAAATGCTTTGGTGTTAATCAAGGGAACTTTACAAGGTATACTTTTGTTAATCTTTGCTATTTTGAAATAAAATAGTTCTATAATTTTTCGCGAACATTGTTAAAAAAAACCATTTTTCTTAAATTTTCATTATTCAGCCAGGGTCGCTTGATGTAAATATTTTCACAATAGAGATACTTTATATTAAGCGAACTTGATTCAATACAAATCATATTTAATAATGAAATTGGGAGCAGGATGTTAGTTCCTAATAAACGAATGTTCATATTAATCCGGTTTATAATAAGCAACCTTTTATACCCATAATTCCCCATACAAATAGTTATAATACTGTTTTATTTAGCGAGTCAATGTATTTAATTGGTAAGAGATACACTTAATTTGACTTCATATTCGAATTCTCTACATTCAAATTACCCACTTTATAAGTTTTCTACTTAATTATTCTTTTTCAAGATCAAATATTTTCAGCATTTCTTTTCTATGCCACATGTCACGAGTGATCACCATTGTATATGATGGCATTGGTGGTATGAGGTGGCACAGTTTGAAAATTTTTAACCTTGTGGGAGTGTAAATAAGTTGAAAGATTAATTAGTGAGTAATTCGAATTTGAAGTTAAATTAAGCCTATCTCTTACCAATTAAATACCTTGACTCGCTAAATAAATCAGTATTATAACTATTTGTATGGGGAATTATGGGGTGTACGAATAATTTTGTTCAGGCAGTGTATATCCTTGAAGGGTTAAAAAGTGATATTTATTTTTTCATTTCCTAATTGTGTTTTCACAATCTTGCTGCTAAGAGTGACATTTATATAAGACATGCTCGCAAAGATTATCTGTATATACAAACAAATTCCCATATTAGTTATTTGATCAAATCTTTATTAGCCCAAACATTTGAGGCTATAGTTTATGTTTGACGGAATATCTCGCATCTCAATGGGAACTTTGAAAAGCTTCATATACTGCATTCAATGATGAAGGCTTCGAAGATTTTCATATATCGGTGTTTTGTTTTTTGCCTAGGAATGTCATTCGAGAGGATAGTAGGTGCTTGTCGCATTTCAAAGGTATGCTGTTTCTCGAACTTGCCGATTTAGAGGTTTGTAGATCATGACCAAATCTTAGATTTAGAAGTTGTCAATCAAGAATTATGAGAGACGAACCTTTTATTTTTTGATTTCTTGTCGGTGTTCGTAAACAGAAAGTCCATACCAGTATTCAGTGTTAAAACTTCTTTCGGCTTTACAGGATATGAAATCTTTGCCATTTATGGTATACATTAACGTTTAGTATCATATTCTTATTCAGCGTTCACTTTCGAGGTTTTTCATTATAATGACTATGTGATGAAATTCCCTAGCATTGCTCATTTAGAACTGTGCACCTATGCTATTGGTTAAAATCATAGATCCTATATAGTAGTTTTGGAGACACAATAAAATCCCAAAGTCAAATTCAGGAGAGAAATATTTTGATCAGCTACTGGAAGAATATTAGATTGCGTTCCTATTCCAGCTTTTGGAAAACCATATCTTGTGATGGCCAACAGTTCATAAGAAAATGACTTAAATTTTTGGAATGAAAATTGTCCTACCCTTTTGAATTCAAAATTTGTTAAATAAAATTATTTAGAGCATTTCGTTATTTTCTTCTCTTGATTATAATTCAAAAACTAATTAGCATCTCAGTTTCATATTGATACCTAAGGTATACTACAGGGTGCGATTTAAGTTCAGTCCAAATTATAATTACCGATATCATTTCGAATAATCATTTTTTATAATTGAAAATTCTCATCTCGATTAATTAGATGTTATACTACAATACGAATTATGAATTGCAAAATATCCACCTTAGCTTTTAATTACAGCATTTATTATGCCTGGTAAAGTCCCTACGGCGGCACGGCATTTGTTTCGAGAATGGACCATATCGAATAATTCATGGGGTTTAGGTCTGGGCTCTAGGGGGAGCCATTGGTCTTCACTGATAAACCCCGGGATTGCTGCGAAGGGTAATGCGGAAATGGTTCGACTTTTCGAAAAAGGAAATAGTTCGAATTGCGGATTTAGGAAATAGTTCGACTTTTTATCATTAGGATTAATGTTGTTTTTTTTTGCGAACCATTTCCTTTTTTGGAAAGTCGAACTATTTCGACCATACCCTGCGAAGCCATTCTTGAGTGGAATTTGCGGTATGGGAACGAGCCCCTTCTTGTTGGAAGACGAAGGAACTCCTATTGACCTTTGCCCTAGGTTCTTCACAAACGGTTCTAAAATCAACTCACGGTAGGTAGAAGCATTGATTTTAAACCCCTAGATACAGAACCAGATGTCTCCAAACACTAGCAGATATTCCAGCTCAAACAATCACATCCATCTGAGCATTTCTTTTTTGCTACATTTCGTGGGTGATATTATGATGTCATTTTGACTATTAGAACCTCGTGGATTGTGAAGATTTTCTCATCTGAAAACAGGATATTTTCCAGAACACAAGTAGCGTGCCTACCAAGTTCCCCCTTACACATCTCAGTAATCTCTTCTCCTTAACCTTTTCGTTAAGGAAATGAACTTTCTTTTCTCTTATAAGCTCGCATCCCTAATAGGTTTACAACTTCTCGGATTGAAAACTCGGAAATGTTGAGTTCTAGAGCCATTTTTCTTAACGAGCGCCGGGGATTTCGACGAATCCGCTTCCTCACATTTGTGGAATCCTAATTGAACGCGGACTACCACTTCTGTACGATATGCAAACTTTGTCTCGATCGAGGAAACTTCAACAATTTCACTATTTATGCATGTGTCCGCCAGGTTTTGAATAATTCAATAATTCCACACCTCTCGGTGGTCATTACTATGGCTTAAATATGCTTGTATAAGAGTTAATACACTCTAAATTGGGGACAGAACCTAAATCGTACCATGTATGTATGGTGTTCTATATTTCTGATAAATTTGTGACCACGACGACATGAAAACTAAGAAAAATCGATATCCACGTTTTGGGACTGGAGAGGTGCTTATTTACTTGTGTTAAGAGGATAAAACTTGAGAATGTAATGTTAACTACGGATATATGATCAAAAATCGGCAGTTGTCATTTTATTAGCTTGAATTTATTTTAAAGGTGGTATATATGAACTTCATCTAGGTCCCATTTAACTATTGAACCTTTTCGATTTCGTATTACAGACTTATAGGCTATTAAAAAATAATGTTCGTTAATTATTTGAATGCTATTATCTTTCGAATAAGGGGAAATAGAATTTGGGCATTTGATTGTGGAAATGTTTAGTATAGATGAGTATATAATATTATTCTAATGCTATTATGATGACCTCATAATGAATCAGCAAATATCTAAAATCGGGGACAGTAACTCAATCATCATAGGTATCTCATCAAAAGAATGGAGCCAATATCCATCTAGACATTAAATTCTACTTCCTCCAATTATCTGAGCTCATTCAATATTAAGTTCGGCATTCATGCAATTAAGGGACTGTCTATGAATTGTCAGACTCTAAGGACTGGAAATGGGAGTTTAAATCCCATTCAGATTGGGAATGGGACTTAAGTTTTGAATTATTGTGTACACACAGTTAAATTCACTTCTAAAAATATATATCAATCCAAAAGTATCAGTGGAATTGGATGGAAATAACTATCAGACACCCATTCCGATTAGGAATGGCACTTAAGTCTTGAGTTATTGTATGCCCACCATGAAATCCAACTTATATATAAAAATATTTATAATATATATCAATTTAAAAATATAAATATATATCAATTCAATAGAATCAGTGGAATTGGATGGATTTAAAGGACTTCTAGGGATTTAAGTTAATTTGGATTGGGAATGGGACTGAAATATTGAGTTTTTGTGTACCCTTCAATTTTGAAACTATATATCAATTGAATAATAGAATCAGTTGCAAATTCAATTTCCACTTGAAATTAAAATATCTGCTAAATTAATGTAAATAAATACCGCGGAGAGAGATTCTGGTTCAGATTTCGACCTTTAAGGATATACCTTTTTTTCCACTACTCTTGAGACAGAGTTAACCTCAGATGAGTCGCAAGAAAATGTCCTACAACCTCAATTCCAGAATATGTCCTACATATTTTTATGATGTAGGAATTTGTCCAACCCGATTCCGGAATATATTCTACATGTTTTTATGATGTTGGAATTTGTCCAACCCGATTCCGGATTATATCTTACATATTTTATGATGTAGGAATATATCCTGCACCGATTCTGGAATATGTTTCATCTATGATCAGCATGATCCTCTGCGAACCAAAACCATAGTCACCCGTCCCCGTGTCCCTTAGTATACCAGTAGTATCAAGCAGGCCAAGAGTGCGAGAAGGAAGGCTGAACAGAAGTGGCACTAGTCTAATGACCCTGACCATTTTGGCTGAATTCAAGCATCAGAGAAATCTTATGAATGACATGATTAACAGTGAACGTCGCAGTTTCTATTCTAATTGGATGTCAGTCCCATCATGACCAGCGCTCACTCTTCCATAAGGCTCTCTTCCGTAAAACTCACTGCTCGGCATACGCCAGCAACAGACTCTACCACCGCATGCTGATAAGGCTGCTCTTTCTCAGGAACTAGCCAACTTCTTTGTTCTTAAGGTAAACGACATCCGTTCCACCATCGATTCGAATGCATTATCGTCTTCCGTTACCCCCTCAGATAATTCAAACATCCAATTCCAACATCCTCTCCACCAATTCAAAGAATTATCTGAGGAAGAAATCGTTTCCCTTGTTTCCTCTGCTCCTAATAAATCCTGTATCCTCGATCCTATTCCAACATCCCTGGTCAAATCATCTATACCCATCCTAGCGCCCATCCTTAAGAGAATGATAAATAGTTCCCTTCCCACTGGTCATTTTCCTTCGCCCTGGAAGCGCGCCATCATCTTGCCCAAACTTAAAAGACCAAATCTCGGTCCTATCTTCTCTAACTATCGTCCTCTTATCTTTTTTTCATCTCTAAGATAGCTTTGAACTCATTCATCCGTAATTTACTGCTCCCGGTTCTATCAATAACCGATAATTATTGTAACAAAACCTTATTCATACGTATATCTCCTATTTATACACTATATCTTATCTTTACTTTACTATTTCTTCATATATATCATATTTGATGTCCCTGCTTAGTTTTAGTTACCTATATTTGCAGACATTTCGTTCTACAATTTTAAAAAAATTATTTTCTCGTATTAGTTTTGAGTTCCACCTATGTAGATATTTGGCACTTGGGTTTCTAAGTTTGTTGGGGGGTTTTAACACTTTTTTCAAGATCGAAATGTTAGAATTCCCTTTATGGTTGGAGAAAGCCATCAAACCCCATATTTTCATACATTTCCATGTTACCTGTGTTTATTATATACGTAATTTTCTTCTAGCATTTTAGAAAGTCTTTTTTAACTAATCTCTCAGATTTCATGGCTTGTAAGATCAATCAGTTTTGTTATTGTTGCGGTAGGAATTTTCCATCCGGTTTGAGATTAATTACAAAGAGTGTTGTTAGTTCCACGAAATACCTTGGATTGGGAGATATACTCAGTGGTGTTGGAATACCTAATAAACTGTGCTCTACTTGTTCGATCACTGTTAACAAATTAAGGAAGTCATGGTTACAAGTTAGACGGACACGCGCAACGAGGTTTAGAAATGTTGAGTGGATGAACCACAAATGTTGGATGATTCATTCAAGTACTTGTTGTACTACAGGATTTAACAGTTCAAATGTTGGTATTGTTCTAACGCACACAAACCTTTAAGCGTGGAAGAAAGATACACCAAGCTAAAGGAAGAGGTAAACCAAAGAATAAAACTGTGAGTTCATTGTCTTCCGTTCATAATAGAAGCAATAGCTCAATCCCATTGAATTCAATTGCAATGAAATAGTCACGGTAATCTCTATTATCATTCTTATTATCATTGCTCTTTGACTAGGGAAATTGGCAATGGTGGAAAGTTCTTGATTGAGGAAGTCAATTAAACTAATAACTTTTCGAATGCTCACTGTGGCATACAACTTTAATCGACGTGCGAAATCTGTTCCTAATTCCAATTTTGCAGAGTGAATGGTTCTTTGAACTAGGGCAAGTTTTCTAGGTGGGTCCCGACCTCTCTTCAGATCAGTAAAACGACTTTTCTGGCGACGAAACTTAGCAGACATAATTTTCCCAGCAAGCTGTTCATCACATCCTGGGTTTTCTGACACGCAATTTTAAATAGCGATGCGTTCTTCGGGGGATAAACCTTTAACCGCTTCACTAATAGTTGCCACTTGCTGTTGTAATGAGAGGCGGTTAAGTTGGGAATTTAAGGAATGAAGATTCTGAAGATGAACAAATTTGGGAAGATGAAATAGGTCAGAGGAAAGACAAGGGTCGTCTTGCGAGTGGTGTTTTTATGGTTGCTAAGTATCCTCGTTCTCACTGTAATGATTTCCTAGATTTGGAAGAATATACATTGCCTCTTAAACTTAGCAAAGATAGTGAACAAAAACCTCTGAAAATTCTCATCCAGTGAAGTTTTGAACCTACTTCCCTACACAAACTTCGCGAACAAGTATACCCCCCCTTACTTTGCAGCAATAACCTCAGCTATAGAATCTCGAGACTCAATCTCTGCAATGTTATCTAAGACATTGTCATTCCGTAAATAGTTTAAGTGCTATTATGTTTAAGATTATTATTTGCAATGACTGATACATATCATCAAAAGAAATTTGAAGAACTTGTTAAGACCAAAATGAAGAATTCCCAATGCTGGATCTAGACAAAATCAAACATCGAAAAGCTTATCGATGTTGGATAATGGTCCCAAAACTAAAAGATAGATATGAGAGCTAATCCAGATGGTGAATATAATTCAGTGGTTCGCAACCTTAATCCTTAAGTGGGCCATAATTGGGGGCCGCGAGGCAGGCTCTAAATCTGTCAGTTCTTGTTACGATCACATTACCTTGGGCGTTGCAAAAACTGACATTAGAAACCTATATGGAAGCAATGTAACAACTAAAATTATACTTATAAAAGCAAAAATAAGTAAAATAAATTGAATCATCATATAATGATTATAGAAAATATATTGATATTCAGCATCAATTTCATACCCAAATTAGGCGGGCCCATTTTGTATTACAACCACTAACGCGCGGGCCCCATAATAGAGTGTTTTTAAAGAGTCGCGGGCCATCAAATTTAGTCTCGTGGGCCCCAGGTTGCCCACCGCTGATATAATTAGAGACTGAATTACCAAGATCCCTTTACTAAATGGTTAGTGTTATGCCCATTAAAGAGAGAATATGCTGAAGAAGTTTATAATGTTCTAACAAGTATTTTCTATATGCTGGGTGCTCCTAATATCCTACAGAGTGACAACGGAAAATAATTTGACAATAATCTATTATTATTTACTCTAAATCAATTATGTCCATCAACAAAGATCATTCACGGTAAGCCACGATATCCACAATCTCAAGGGTCGTGCTAACAAACTCATCGAAAATATTCTTTCTAGCTTATTTGATAAATCTCAACAATCAAATTGGGTAAGTGAACTGGAAAGGGTCGCCTACATGAAAAACATCACTATACATAGCGGTTGCAAGAAAAGTCCTTACAAAATCCTCTATAACAGGGATCCACCTAAAGAATTACGTGATCTAAACATACCTGAGGAATTACACCATACTATCAACAGAAGTGAAAATCTTAAAGCATTTATTCCAGATTTTAACATTGAATCTGACAATCAATTTGAATTTAATTTAAAAACAGATACGATTATGAAAAATCAAGAATCAATTGAAACTGAGTTAAATTTTTCAGGAACTTCATATTTTTGTATGAAGTCGGAATGTAGAAGCAATATTCAGCAAAAACATACCCTGCTGTACCTGCTGTACAACTTGCACAGAAACTTCAAGCGGATAAAATGCTTTCTGACGAAATCTTTGTAATGTTCGTGGATATTATTGTTCTCTGGGTGTCATCTTAAATATAATGCCAACTGTAAAAACAGGTGATAAGGATACTCTTTTAGAACCACTCAAATTAAAGTCCAAACTAATAACTTCGCCATTTCACAAAAGAACTCCCAAAAAGTCACATTTTCCCCAAAGCCATTCGATGATGGCGTAGATATAAATATCGCACAAAGAAAGAAATGCAAAGCTATACATACCTCTAAAAGTCAGTCAGGTGAACTATCTGACCTCGCTCTTTCCTTTTCACAACTAGAACCGATTTACATACATACAAAATCAGTAAATACATGTCCAATCAGAGAATCTTTTAAGGAATTAAAAAATATTTTCCCGGAATAAAAAAATATTTTTGGAATAAAGAATTCTGTAAAAATGTCCGATACTTGTACTATAGTTAGAGTTTCCTGTCGCCTTTCCCCATTGAGTTTCCTGTTTTTCCAATATTTTCACGAATTCTGAATTTATAAAAAATATATTTCTGAACAAAAAATTCTAGATTAATAAAAAAATGTGCTTAAAAGATAGATACCCTGTGTCCGATCAACAATTTTTTTGTCTACTCATCAATTCAATTAGATCAGCACTAATAGATATCTGCCAACTAAGGCGAGTATTGCCTTGAGCGACTTTTTTACGAATATACAGCAAAGCAATTTCGATTCATCACGCTATTGGCTATCAAAGAAACTAGACATTCAGCAAAAAATGCACTTTTGACTTCTTTGGATCCGAGTACACTATGGTGAAACTTTTATCTAACATTGGATTAAATTGGATGAAATATGAACAAAAGATGAAGTGTTTGGGTTGCGCTCAAGAAATTTCAAAGATAGTTAACATTACAACCTTTGATAAATTCATACACAATTACCATCTACGTACACTAGATAGACACAAAAGAAGACAAGTAATATAATTGGTACCATTATATGCAATATCAAGTGCATATTTTTATGATATAAAAATGTATAAAACATGCTCATCATGCCTGTGAGAGTTCTCTACAATTTTATTTGAATTTTGTTAGTGTATGTATTCTTTTTAATATTCTAGACTTTTTTAATAGCTGAGGGAATTGTAAACAAATGTTCTGTCTTTAGTTGTCGTACGGACTATCGCAATGGACTAATAAGAGAAATACAGTTGGTAGTAATAATTTAGAAATCAGCAGCATTAATGATTTATTAATCTAATTTATTACCGAGAGAAAGGTGTGCCCAAATGCTCATCACATTTATTTCAGTTTGCACTTCTATTACGTTTTACCCAACAAGATGCTAATAAAATTCTAAATGAGTATATTAATCTACCCAGCGAGCGTTTATTGCGTAATCTGAAGTAGAATTTCATTGATAGTGCCCAGGCTCGATCCAAATTTAGAGATGAAGCTCAAATTACGAGTGATCCATCCAATTCGCCAAAGATCCACCTTTTTACAGTTCATCTTATGCTCACGAATATCCTTACGATCTAATTAACCTTTTTCGAAGTACCCCAAATGGAAATAATTATCTTAGATACTATTCACACGATACCTGGTGGTTTGTCAATTGGTCTTATCTTCACAAATTGCACAACATAGATATTACGTTGGATTCTCATCTACGATCTACTTACATAGTCTTCACTACATCCCGGACACAAGGAACAGTCATTGCGTATCGCTTTAGCAATTTTTAATGTAGAAACAACCACTGATATGCGCCTATATTTACATGATGTTGATTCCATTATCCCAGCTTTTCTTGAACTTATAAAGTTTTGGTGGTTTGTGGTTAATGCTAAAGAACTTTATCATCCTCTTTCATTTGGTTATGCAATTGAATCAGGTATTTACGAGAGTGTTTCTTCTTTTCTGTGGAAAATGAACAACTGGTTAGAAGAATAGAAAGGTTCCGGAAATTATGGATTATTCAGTCAGACTTTTGACGCCTTAATTGTAACTAACAGTACAATTTCTGATTTAATTCATTATTTGATAAGTGGAGATTTAAATTCATACTACCCGGTAGATTCCAGGCTGATCCCTTAGAGATGCCTTTCTCTCAGCATATAGATGACATCAAGTTAACAGTTTCCTCTATAGAAGTTTCGCAGCAAATAAGCAGTTTCATTGAAAATTTAAATCTTGACAACATTGACTCTATCGAAATGTCGGAGATATCTAACAAGTATTACACACACTATTGCATAAATAGCCTATGTAATATTCATCTTAAATATTATAACTCGACTTGTAATATATATATATTACAGAATTAAGCTTTCCTAAATATAGATCTTTCTCTCATTCCCTAAGTTTAGGTGATACCATATCATTATATCTATACTAAGCACCATTAATTTTGCCTGCCGATAGAGTATATCCAGCTAATTTGTAGCAAAGTAAGTGTTTGCTACTGTTGGTAATAAAAATAAATTGTTCGATATCCTCCGCTCGAATAGTAATATTAGTAAGGTGTCCAAGCTCAATTATAAATATTGGTGGTATTGATTGAAAAAATCCTGAAATTAACTCAAATTTTGAATTACTGGAGCGAAATTCTTTACATTTTCTTGGTGACGTCATCTTGTTGGTGACACAGGATTGCAAATTGGATTTGACGTAGTTAAAGCTCCCTAATTGGACTGTTATTGTAAATTTGCTTGTGCAGGTTGAGCATTGAAGAGTAGGAAAACATACATCATTAGAAATATCGAATTTACGGAGAAGTTTGATAATCTGTGATTCATAACCGAAAAAATCGTACCTTTTTACTATTAGATCGTATGTTACTGTAAGATTAATATTTTGAGCAATAAAATCTCACAGCTTGTCGAAATGTAGATTTTGCAAGCGTGGGAAATATGTGAGTTTTCAGAGTTTTCAGAACAGAACAGGTATTGAGATGTAGAATGCCATCATATTCTCCCTGCCAATTAGCATATAATCTTTCAAATTCTTCAATCACGCTGTCGGGGTTGATTTTCTTTTGCACAATTGATATTATTTCTAAATTTTCATTTTCCGACTCTATCTCAATAACTTCTGAATTACACATGTATTCAAGAACTACTGGCAAGAGCAGTGGCGGCGCTACGGGGGGGCATGGGAAGGCGCAAGCCCCCTAAGATTTTCCCCAAAAACAACTTTATTGTCATAGTAAGAAACGCAACGACGTAGGACTCAGCAATGTCAAAATAAATTGATGGTTATCTAGTACATTGAGGTTTTAGGGGTATAAATTTCGAATATATATGACAGATTATTAAAGCTCTATTTATTTATTTATATATCATAAAAGCGCGCTGAGCGACAGTCAGACACTTTGTCTCTGTCAGAGCCGCGCTTTAGGTTCCGGGGCTCACATTGATTAATAATAAGGAATATATATACAGGGTGTTTCATCGATTACACAAAAATAAATTGCTCTTATTTTAATTCTGATGGACATAATTTTGTTATTTATGTTGATTTCAAGAGCAATTACATTTATGAATAACAATAAAGCAAATAGTGAGCAAATTATAGAAGAATATCCTCAATGTGGGATCCTTTTTTTACTAGGAAAATTCAGGATAACTTTCTTGCAAATAAGTCGTCTTATCGTTGATTTGAAGCTCTCAATCTCATTCTTCATTAATCTACATAAGGTTTGCGGTTTATTTTTATACACATTGTCCTTACAGTAGCCCCAGGGAAAATATTCAAGAGGGTTCAGTTCAGGTGGGTTTGGCGCCCATGCGAAGCCTCCATTACTTTCCATCCCTCATTGAACTCCTGACACATATGCAGCTTCTTATGTTTATGGAGATTTGTCTTTTTCTGCCCCGTGTGAATTTTGTATGGATATAGTTTCAGATCCTCAGTCATAATTCGCCAAAGAGACGATTTACTTATTCCGAGTTCTGAGGATCGTCGTGGTAAAGATTTTCGTGGACTCTTGCTAACAGATTTCCTTACTCGCTCAATGTTAGTACCAGTGCGTAATTGAACCTCTCCAAAATTGTACTTTCGTTGATATTTGATCTCACTAGTTTTGTGGAACGATTCCACAGCATTCTTGATATGCCATCTTGTTGGAACTTGATAAAAACTGCACTTGAATGTCCTCCTCCACTCGCGCTGAACTCTTGAATACAATTAATTTTTATGTTAGAATTCCACAATTTGATCTTCTTTTGATTTTCATATATAGTGCATCCATTTTGCTGTCATAGAAATATCAGAAGGTGATAAACAACACTTCAAAAGGAAAGTATGATCAGTAAAAACAACGGGTAATTTCGATTTAACTTAGTGATACAATCGCTGAAACACCGTTATGGTGTTTCAGCGATTGTATCACCAAATTAATTCGTAACTGCCGTTTTTTACTCATCATATTATCCTTGATGTAACTATCATGTAACTATCATGAAAAAATTAAAACCCATCACTATGTTATGATATCATTAATACTCAACCAAAATTGATGAATTGAAAATTTGGTGATTTTTCGATTGGTACCGATTATTACTGTACGTTTTTAGAGACAGACGTATTTAGAGTTGTTATATACCTTATGATTAATCTACGTTAGTTTAGACGCCCGAAGTACGACTCTGGGGGACATAAGGTGTCATCCAGCCGCTCAGCACAAACAAATGAAGCATGCTTGTGATAGTTTATCTTCGTTTACAATAGATCCCTAAGATACTACTTGTTTTGATGGGAAAATATCTATAATTTTGATCATAAATGTGGATTTCCTATTAACTAGTATCGAAATACCACATTTATGATCTAAGTTCGACATTTGTTTTCGGATTAAATTTTTTTCATTTTTACTGATCACCATTAGTATTCGATTCATAAATAAACACATTCCTAAAATAGGCTAGAGACGACCTTTCAAATGTTGACATGAGCTTAGCGATGCAAAGTTCAAAAATCTTGTTTATGAATATAAATGATCAACTATTTTCTCAACTATTTTTTAATACATTAAGTGAACTAATATAATAAAAGCTAGCTTTTAAACATTGACTTGTTGTTGTTTAAAAGATTCTAAATATCATATTTTCGAACTTATATTGATGATATTTACATCAAGTTGGAAATTTTGAATAGATTTGTGAAATAAATAATTAATATTTATTATCGGTACGTGAATACACGAATTTATTAATATTCAAAGCGCCCACAGGGCGACTCTGCCAACACAAAGTGTTCGCTAGCTTTGCCACACAAGTGCACGAAGCGCCCATGTCAATTAAAAATGTATTTATAACAATAGACTTTGGGCTCTTCTTGTCTAAGAGAAACAGTCTTCTTGTCTAAGAGAAACAGGATTAAGAATAAAAGTTCGATTGTTTGAAAGAAGACAACGTTTAAAAAGATGGCAAATAACAAGGCAAAAATTGACTTTATTTTTCATGTTTAAACTCAATTAGTAATAAACATTATACTTTGGTTTTCACTTCAGAAGAGATAAACAGCGTATCAGGTTCAAATTCTAATAAAGCCTTACTCAGTACTTCATACTCTAATATAGCCTTACTCAGTACTTCGCCGATATTTACATATTTCTTCTAATAATTATTTCCTCAAAACAATATTTCAATGCCAATATTACACCAGAGAGAGCGAATTAGTAACTGGCAATCCCTGTTTATAGCGGCTATCAATTCATACCCAATTTATGTTTATGGAAGCCTAAAGCAACGGCATGCTGTCCGCCTACGCTATCAGGGCAGTAAAAATAGCGCTGGTAAAGATAGTATGGCAAAAAAACCCAATTTAACTGATTAATCTGTAATATTTATTTGGAGGTTAGAATCAGAAATTGAAGAGCTAATTCAGTGCTAAATAGTACCCGCGAATTCAAGTGGATGAACTAAAATGACTGAAGCAACTCTTAGAGCCAAATCCCGTTAATGGCCTGTTACATACTAGTTCGTCAGTTATATGTATCAATTTAAAGTCCATTGGAAAATAACTTAATGAGAGGAACGAAATTAATGAAGTTGCGAAACTTGATTTATTGCAACGTAAATACACTTCATAAACACATATTACGCGAAATATTACGCGAAGTTAAAACTCATTTCCAATAATTTTGAGACATACTGTAAATGCCCATCCCTGCCAATCTCGGTTAGACCAGTGATAACATACTCAATTATGTTGATATTCGTATTCAGCATTAAATTTGGAGAATTTGTGGAGTCACATGACCATATTCGAGCTGAATATTTTCCTTGACGACGCAGGTGTGTGCAACATTCCAATATCAAACCTCCAAGTGGCTCCATCGAGTGACCTCTTGTTTTGCACCCCTATATTCCAAGAATTCAAATAAGCACAAATCAACACTTTACAAGATCATTTTGTAGAATTTCCTAAACGCAGAATTGTCCGAATTTTTCAGGCGTCCCCAAAATATTCAAGCTTGCATAAAAAAATGTCATGTCCAAACATGCCCAAGTGGCATGGGCTTGAATTTTGGTCAAGGAGACCCCCAATAACTCAAAACCGTCAAAAATGTTTATACTTCCTAAATTTCTCGGTTGACCCCTAAATCCAGGATTTGATCCCAAGCTAATATACAAGTATATGTTTTCAGTTTTAATAGTGTCAATTTATCAGGTGTGAAAAATATTAGATTAGTGCGTCTGTAATCACATTTGGATATTAAAAGTTCCATTTTATCGGAAAGTGTCAGTATTTACTTATTTTAGAATGCTGTACTAAAATTATGAATGTTAATATTTTCATTCAAATTTAATGGTTTTTGACTATATACATAAATACAATGTAATATTAAAATTAATTTTCATAGATATCCCTAAATTATCCTCACCCGAATCATCGAGAGTTGAAACCAGCCAAAATGTAAACAGAGAAAATTTATTTGCTCACACCTCTGGACCCAAGACAATCAATCCTTATGATTCTGAAGAATATTCGATCTTACCCATTTTTGTATCAACTGTTTTATTTTTTACATTAATATTCTGTCTGTGTCGATTGTACTAATGATAGTGAGGATGATAAAATGTTTTAAGAATTGAGATATAAAATTGTCAATATATCTGATGTTTGTGTTTGTACATCATTGTATTTAGATCAGGGGTTCTTAACCTTTTTGTCCTTACGCCCCCCTTTTATAACCATTAAATCATTATGCCCCCTTGACTTTGAAATCTATTTGTTAAATGTACATATTTTAATTATCCTTACTATTAAAACTCAATTAATGTTTGTATATATATATATATATATATATCTGTTACAAATTGATTGAAGAAACTGCCAGGCGCAGAAAGCTGATTTTTGGCATGTGGGGGTCTTTTGGTTATGGCTCCAGTAAGTTCTGAGCTCAGAGCAAAATGTCGACTCATCATGGAATTATGACGTCATTGTCACATTTTTAAAAGTTAAGCAACACAGTTATTCGGGCATAACTCAGCCATTATAGGAGATAGAAGGCTGAAATTTTAATAGAATATGTATACTAACATACCTCACATATGATGCAACTATCATCAAAAAATGATGACTCATCACTTTGTTATGACGTCATCATTACTCATCAAAATTTTAAAAATTGACAAATTTGGTGACTTTTCGAGTAAAATCGATTTTAAAGCTAAGATGGACATATTTAGAGATGATATCTCCCTTATAATTAAACAATGCTACCTCCAGGCGACCGAAGGGAGCATCCCGCGGACACGAAGTGTCCGCCAGCCGCGCACCGCAAGCAAGCGAATCGCGCTTGTTTTGATTAATTGATTAATTGATTGGGTAAAGTATTATTGAATTAGTGGAGGGTTGTAAATGCCGGTTAGGGAGCTATAAATTGTCTATAAGATATATACATACACACTGAAGTCCCATTATAACCAAGTGGATTATAACGAGGTGGTTATTTGTCCCTTTTAAAATCAGATTCTAAATTCACATTATGGATGACATTCGAGGCACCAAGCTTCAAATGTAAGTACTAGCCATGTCAAAAATTTAATGATTTATACACTTGAAAAAATCAAAATGCTAAATACGAAATCAAATGCCACGCCCCCCAGGTTAAGAACCTTCGATCATATAAGTTCGATGATCAGATAATTTATATTAGTAGTATTATAATCCTTACTATTAAAACTCGATTAATGTGTATATATGTGTGTATGTGTGTATATATATATATATATATATATATATATATATATATATATATATATATATATATATATATATATATATATATATGTATCGAATTGATTGAAGAAACTGCCATGCACAGAAAGCTGATTTTTGGCATGTGGGAGTATTTTGGCTATGGCTCCACTAAGTTCTGAGCTCAGACCAAAATGTCGACTCATCATGGAATTATGACGTCATTGTCACATTTAAGTTAAGCAATACAGTTATTCGAGCATAAATCAGCCATTATATAAGATAGAAAACTGAAATTTTCATAGAATCTGTATACTAACATATCTCACATATGATGCAACTATCATCAAAAAATGATGACTCATCACTTTGTTATGACGTCATCATTACTCATCAAAAATTTGTAAATTTTGTGATTTTTCGTGCGATATAGACTATAACAGTAGGACAGACGTATTTAGAGATGTTACCTCCCTTATAATTAACCAATGTGACCCCAGGCGACTGAAGGGAACGTCCGGATGACACTGTCCGCCAGCCGCGCAGCGCAAGCAAGCGAAGCGCGCTTGTTATTGATAAATAGGGTCAATTAATATCAATATTTATCTACAATCATCCCATTTATGTATTCAAAGTCAGAACAATTTACCTTTTTATTATTTGGAGAGATTAAAATTGAATTACTATTCAATCCATCAAGCCAACTCGGTTCTTGATCCAACCGGTTGAATATCGTTGGACAGTTGTTACACGAGTTTTGACCATCAAAATGCACACTCCACCTCATTTTTTAGTAAATACCACTGCTCTAAGAAAGAAATGAATATAAATATGATTAAATCGAGTCAATTGACAATTTTTATCTCGAGCACAGTATCCTACTTCTGGCCAGAGGAACAATCTTATTCCCATAAGTCTGATGCTACATTTGAATCGATGATTAATATTTTTTTATAGATTAGCATTAAAATTTTGTGCTTCTGAACAAGATTATATTTAAAATCATGGCGCGTCCGTTTTCCTAAATAATTCCCTGATCTCGAGAAATATTTAATTTAGTAATTCATGAGTGTAAAATGTTAGACCATGGATGGTGTTGACAAGGTTGTATCACACATTTTGAGTTGGCAAACTCATTCAACTCATTTCAATTCATCCAATTCAGTTTGTTTGAAGCAACCAACTCATTCAACTCATCCAACTCATGTCAACTCATTCAATTCAAAATTATATTAATACAATCAAAATGATTAATTGAAAAATATGTTAATGTAGTTAAATGAGTCAACTTGAGTAAGATTTAACCCAGAGTCAGAAATGGATAGATTTAGATTACATAAATAATCAAATGTGAATAAATCTTATTTGCCAAGGCAACGAATATGGTTGATTAATAACTAAAATGAGTTAGTTTGAACCGAATCATTTCAAAATGAGTTGGTTCACAGCCTACATAACTATCACCTTTTCACGGTATTTAACCATGGATTTCATCAAGTCTTAAGTACAAAATATAAACTGTATACATATCTATATTTTGCTGAAATTTAATGGAGCGTAATGAATATTAATACAAAAGATGTGGGAATTGTTATAGCTCTCTCTCTTACTACAAACTAACATGTATACGACTAATCCTTCATATTTATCATGACCCAATCTCCCTTGGTTTTGTTGGATGTTTTCTTGCCTTTATCATACTTTTTCTAGCTTCTTAGACCCCGATTGGGTGCACTTTGGTTTTCTCGTACAATCTTACTCAATTATTGCCTCTTCTTTACAGGGTGCGATTTAAGTTCTGTCCCCAATTTAGACTACCACCAATCCAAGCATAACCAGTGTATAATTATTACACAAGCTATTTTTAAGTTATAATGACACTTTACTGAAAAAATCTAACTTAATTACACAAAATAACCTGATTCTGAAATTTTATTCCCAATCGGGCAAGAGAGGTGTGGAATTATTGAATTATTCAATACCGGGGGGACGCATGCAGAAATAATGAAATTGTTGAAGTTTCCTGAATCCAGGCAAAAGTTCGTCCATCGTACTATTAGGAGATACAAGGAGACTGTAGGAGCTTCGGACAGGGCAAGAAGTGGTCGTCCGCCATCAATAAGGGTTCTTCAACTCTAGAAGGCTGTGTGGGAGCGGATTCATAGAAATCCCCGGCGTTCGCTTTGAAAAATGGCTCTAGAACTAAAAGTTTTCGAGTTTTCAATCCGCAAAGTTGTGAAAATCTGTTTAGGGATGCGAGGTTACAAAAGAAAGAAGATTCATTTCCTTAGTGAGCAGGTTGTAGAGAAGAGATTACTGAGAAGTGAGGGAGAATTTGGCCGGCACGCTACTTGTGGTCTGGAGAATATCCTGCTATCAGATGAGAAATTTTTCACAATTCACGAGGTTTCTAATAGTCAAAATGACAGAAAAATATCACTCACGACATGTAGCAATAAATAAATGCTCAGATATGTCCCTAGGTTGCAAAAGCCTCCCTCAGTGATGGCTTGACCTGGAATATCCGCTGGTGGACGGACACATCGGGCTTTTGTCCTCAATGGGGTTAAAATCAACGCTCCCACCTACCATGAGTTGATTTTACAGCCGGTTGTGAAGAACCTAGGGCAAACTATATTAAATGGGAGGTGCAATTGAAAACAAAGTCGGATACATTAAATAGCAATTCATAATTCGTATTGTAACATGATCTCTAATCTATACGTGAATTTTCAATGATACAAAGTGATTATTCGCAAAGTTATGGGTAATTATAAATTGGACAGAACTTAAATCGCACCCTGTACCGTTATATTGATTGGTGATATCGGCTGACGGCCAAACGCCAACATGTGTGGATATATTTACTCGACGCGTTGTCCAGATTATTGCAGTAGAAAGTAACCTCTTGCAACAACGACGGCCAGGAACCCTTTTCTAGGTGGCATTCGAGCATCATGCAACGTATCACTTGTTTGACGGAGTTGATATGTCTTTCGGTCGTCCCATCGGATTCTGGGTGTTTCGGTGTGGTGTGACGTTTAGTTATTCCTAAGTCGTACAGTTCGTGCACCGCTAACCCATCCACATTCTTCCCCTGATCTGAGAGCATAATATTCGGTACGCTATCTCTACGATAGATCCATCTTTCCATGAATGCGTTAACGATGGACGTGGCGGTCTGATCTTTCAACGGGATTGCTTCGACGTAATGTGAAAAGAGATCAACTATGAGTATGAAGTACCTGTAGCCGCCATTGCGTCGTGTCGTATTCAGCAGGTTAATAGTAAATTATCCTCTGTTATCTATCTGGAAGAAGTGAGGTACTCGCATACCTTCAGCTGACTTCTTTAAGCGCTCTCACCATAATAAACTTGCTAAAGCAGTCCTGGTCATCTGCAGTTCTATGCCCAACAAACCCATCTCTAAACTCCTCCATATCACCAGTTCCATGCTCTCCCATAGCCTCGTCTTCCTCGACGTTCATGTTTAACATATCTCAAATATGAGACAATTATCATAAAAAATAATAGTACATCACTCTGTTATGACGTCATCATTACCCGTTGAAAAATTTAAAATTGAAAGATTAGGTGAATTTCTCTAGTGATATCAGTTATAACAGTCGTCATACGTATTTAGAGATATATGTTATCTACCTTATTAATAATCAATGCGAACCTAGGCACTCAAAGGGCGCCTAGCGCCTCAAATGGCACCTCCGTCGGACACAAAGTGTCCAACAGCCGCGCAGCACATGCAAGCGAAACACGCTTGTAGTAATATAATCTATAAATTAAATGTGACCCAAATGTTCTTCCGGTGCTTTGGAATCTAATTACAAATATCAAGATATATTTGTCTAGAGGTTTAATTTTTAAAAACTATCAATTTAGATTTTATTTGTCTTCATCTTTATTAATTCATTTGAATAGTCCTATATCAGCTTTAATGTTGTCTATCTGCGAAATTGTGTGAGAACAGTTATACTGCATTAGAATGTACTAATGTAGGAGCACAGATTAACTTGTTAAGTCATATAGCAAACATACTTTTAGAAACCTGACATGCCCCGACAGGCTCAAAAATAACCTGAAAATCGCACCTATACTTTTGGTAATCAGAATTTTATAGTTAATAAAATTAATAAAATCCATTTACACTTAAATCTAGTTTTATTCAAATTTAAAAGATCTACTTTGGTCATCCGGATCTATATTGAAAAGGTAGAGAAAATAAATTATTTTTGATTATCTACTTTCTACTTCATTGACTTCTTTCAGGCGATTAACTCTCGATTAGAAATTAGGGTTGTTGTGATAGGACAATTAGGTGGAGTTTAATTCGACTTAAGTACTTCTACTACTGTAGTGGTTTATGTCAATTTACATGAAAATAGTTCATGAGTAGATAAAACCATCAAAATTAGCAAGATGCATCCTTAGGACATCTTAAGTAATTTGAGCCTAGAGGTCCTCTTGAAAATCTTTTGCAAAATATGGTTATCACGATTTTAAAGAAGTGACGTCATCGTCCCATTTTAACCAGAACTTTCATTCTTCTAGCTCTCATTCATTATAAGAGGCAGGAGTTTGAAATTTGAACCACAAGTGTATGTTAATATTACCAGGATGATGTTACCAATATAAACCACTGATAATGAGTCATTAGATTAATACTTTAAGTCATATTATTCTAGGATTTTTCTTAATTATTTTGACTCATTTCCTGCATTGAATTGGATATATGCTCTAAATCATCCAATGTAATGTAAAATACTATATGATGCACAATATTGGATTGAGTGTTGCTCCCTCTCTGTCCCCTTCCATAATCCCTCTCTTTGTCAACTTATATATGTTCAGTGTAGATGTCCAGGGTCGGCGCCACCGGGGGTGTCCTGGGTGTCCGGACACCCACTGCCTCCTATTTTATCTAATACAGTGTGTATCCCTTCATAAATGGGTACCCAGCTTCAGAAGAATCCCTCTTTGGACACCCACTGCCAATAAAACATGGCGCCGGCCATGATGTCCCTACAATGTTATGCCTACGCCATCATGATGAAGCCATAATGATGTAGCAAAAATCTAAATCTCCGATTTATCGTTAAAGCGTATGTAATACTGGCGAAAAGAACCTCTTACGGAATGGTTGTGTTCCACATTCGTATATACACAACGGACGGAAGTAGAACGCCTTCCAATATATTATTAGAATGCCCTATAGAAGCTGCACTAAATGCAAAATATAAACAATACCATCAATTAGTTTCTCTGGCAATATATACATCTAGTATGCATTCAGTAGTTCTAATGTAATTTAAAGTGAATTTGATATTAAAACAGTACCAATATTTAATTACTTCCCTCAAATCGTCACTTTAATTAAAATTATCTTAGTAATATATATTTACCAGGGTTGGGTTCAAGTACAATTGTACTTAAGTACTTTCGCCATTTTTTTGTTGTACTT
Source organism: Aphrocallistes beatrix (assembly GCA_963281255.1). NCBI lineage: Eukaryota > Metazoa > Porifera > Hexactinellida > Sceptrulophora > Aphrocallistidae > Aphrocallistes > Aphrocallistes beatrix. The sequence goes on from OY725501.1 coordinate 1,140,845, forward strand.
AAGTACTTTCCACATTTTTCTAAAGTACTTGTACTTGTACTTAAGTACTTTCTTGTTGTTTGTGTTAGTGTCCCGTACTACTTCAACATTCAATTAAATAAATGTGTGTACTATTATTTAAACCATTTTGCACTATTAGTACAAGAGATTTATCATGAGAGCTTGGAAAGTACTTGTACTTAAGTACTTTCGCCATTTTTTCGTTGTACTTGTATTTGTACTTAAGTACTTTCCACATTTTTCTAAAGTACTTGTACTTGTACTTAAGTACTTTCGCCATTTTTTTGGTGTACTTGTACTTGTACTTAAGTACTTACAGAAGTACTTGAACCCAACCCTGATATTTACAAAATTAGGAATATGGAAGATTTCATTTTCCACATTAATAATAATAGTAAAAAATAATAAATATTTAGATAAAATATAAAAGTTTTTGAAGAATGCAGTGAATAATGTAAAATGGATGATACGTAGTAATGATAAGAGTGACTAATTAAGATATTAATACTAGTATATGCGTATGGTAAAGTCTTTCCTCAAAACACAAGGATCTCCTTCTAGATTATCAATAAAAAAATAGGGCACCGGTTATTAGGGAAATCCGTTAATATATTACTGACTCTGGGGTAGTTATAAAATCATACAATTAAATTCCATTGAGAGATTAAAGTCTATAGAGTATATTAAAGATTAATCTTTAAATAGTTATGTTTTCTGAGTAAGGTTTACATTTCTACGAAACAAGTAATACCATTTGTTTTGTATCCATTTTCCAATACCTGGTTATCGTATATTAATCCAAATTTTTGAACCGGGTATTTCCTGTGTATTTGAGAACCAAGTTTTATCTCAAGTGTATAACATCGATTTAGAAATAATTCATGGCGTCTTGGCAACATTATTAAATCCGTGTTGTTAGACTGCATTTAATCCAGTCACGAATTGAGTACAATTATAGAATCTTACACCCACTACCTTTTTTTAAGGTACCATATCATCCATTGTGCGTTAATAGAACTCGATGAAAGAAGCAAAATGATCCCATAATAACCAAAGTCGGACCAAATTTGAACAAGTTGTAGCCTAAATTTCACTCATAAGCCAAACTCTATAGAAAATGATGTCATACAGTAGAAGTCATCTGCACTCATAATAAAACGTACTTTACAATACTTTACGTTGATCTTGCATGAATTCTTCACATGAAATGATAAAACAGACATGTATTTAACTTTTACCTTACTGTTTTGACTCCGCCATATTCAATGCAAAAATCTTACATGCAACAAGTCGTATCATGTGATTGAAATGGTGCATACAATCTGCAGAGTTGTGATTTACCTGAACAAAGTAATATCTAAAAATGTTAGCTTGTTGTACGAGTTTTGAATTGTTAGATTACATCTGCATTGATTTCCCAAACTGCTGGACAGCCTTCTGAACTTAAGTTTAATCATGCCATACGATCGTATATTTAATTCAGATTCAGAATGGATGTAAAGGTAAGAATAACCTCCCGCCAAGAAAATGAGGATACCATAAATTATAGGAGATGGAGATTTTGCCAAAAGATATATTTGTAAGTTGTTGCTCTATATTGGGATTTTGGCAACCCAAAGATCCCCTTCGGCTAAGACGGCTCTTTGGAAACTTTCAAACTACTCATTTTATCGTGTACTGGGGGGTAACGCTGTTTCCTTGCTTTAAACGTGGGGGAAAACAAGGGCACTTCTGTAAGAGATAACCTTAATTTAAATTAAGGTTATCTCTTACCAATTAAATACCTTGACTCGCTAAATAAATCAGTATTATAACTATTTGTATGGGGAATTATGGGATGTATGAATAATTTTGTTCAGGCAGTGTACATGTATTATTATTATTATAATATATGTTGAGAATATGAATTTGCTGTAGTCTTGGAAGATTGAATACCACTTAAATCAATGAATCTTCTATTTCTTGCTACATACTCCCATATTTTGCCAAAATCTTAAAAAATCAATTTTACAAAGGATGAATCTTTAGTTACAAAGGTCGTATACTAAAAACTCGACGGTTTGGGAAAGATCTCGTCACGTAGAACAAAATGATAGAGACAGATTTTCGATATTCTACTTTAGAAAAAACGTTAAATTATTTTTCCTCACAAAAATCTGCTTTTAAAAAAGCTGGGGGGTGTAAGATTCTATAATTGTACCAAACTTTTATTCTTGACCGAATATAGTATAGGCAGGTTCGAAGTTACACTTAATCGCTTTTAACTCGAAAAGTATTCATCCTAGATCATAAATAATCGCACCAGTGTAAAGAATAGAGTGGATTTATCTTATTATTAAATTTAAAAAATTATTCTTAAAAAATATATACTTCAAACCTCTTCTTTACACTAGTGTACTTATTTTTGAACTAGGACGTATACTTTTCGAGTTATAAGCGATTAAGTGTGACTTCGAATCCGCCGCTGAGATAACACTCGTGTTCAATAATTGGCTACTGGACACATCCTCCAGCTAGTTTCAGTACTGGACACAATGAGTGTATAATCTTATCGTTGTTCCAAATATAATATAGGGAGTCAACTGCATTGTAAAATCAACTTACTCACTCTATTATCCATGGTTTAAGAATGGTGTACAGTGTGTACATGCCCTTGTGTTTTCAAATGTTTCAGTAGTTATTAATGAATTTTTATTGTTTTTTCACAGATATTATTTATTTAATGTTTTCAAATTTTGCAATATTGGTATGGAAGAACCTCAGTAGAGAGGAGATAACGCAGATTTTGAAGATTGGTAGGGATATTTCATTGGGACTTTTAGATCAGACATATTTAAAAAGTTATATTGGTCGAGTTTTCCAGATAATTAGTAGTAAAAGCAAAAAAGATATTATTTTGCTAGATCTATATTATTATGTTATTAGATACTCACTTGATCAAGACTATTCCCCAGAACAAATTTCTGTCCTAATGTCTATTTTCCAGCAAATTTATTATTTAACAATTTCTACTCCATTTGACAATAAACCTGAAGTTAAAGCCTTCCTTAATCAATTATTAATGGTACATTCTATAAGCCATAAACCGTTTTCTATTGCTCTATTTTCAATTACACAAAATATTGATATATTTAAATATTTTTCCTTGACTTATTTTGCTCATTTTGATATGTACAAATACATATTTACTAGTAAACCAGTTTTAGAACTTGTTTTACTGAACATCACTACTCCGCAAAATCTGGCTAACATCGAAACGAAAGATCAACCTGAAAAAATCTGCACCAATCCTCATGCTCAGCAGACCTTGTTATACGAAAGAAATCTACCTCAAGAAATCGATATCAAAAATATGGCATTAATTGCCTCTGATGATAGTAATATAATTAAATTTTTTTCTTCTGAGATGAAGGCAAAAATGATAGATGTGAAATATAAGTTTATAGAAGAAATAGAAAATATGGACGATATAATTAACAAAAAATTGACTTCTTTGGAGACATCATTGCAATTGCCGCTTTGAAACATAGATTCTTAAAAAACGTAGTTATTAGGCTCATTTTTTTCTCATTATTTAGGTTATGATACCATAGGGTGTGATTTTAACTTTAATTAGTTAATAAGTTATCAATATTTAGATATAAATAGGAACTTGACTAACTAATAGTGCAAGTATCCATTATATGTATTCCAGCTAATTTTGTATTCCGTTAAAAAGCTAGCTTTATTAAATCTGGTTTGTTAAGATTAAGTGCCTTTTGCCCAGTCTCCATTTGATCTAAAAGTTCAATTTCAAAATGGGAGCTACCTATTTAGATGAAATGGGAAGATTCATTACTTCAAATAATTTTGAACCAAGTTTATGTCTTGAAATTAATGATCATATAATTTATCAGCTATTTGAGGGTTCATAAGATATATAAGTTCCTAGCAACGTAATAACATTTGAATTCATTTTATTCCTTCCTCAAATTTAGGTTCCACCGTATCAAGTGAGTACTTTTTGATCCTTATCAATCTGATTATGTATATTATATTGCACAAATACTAGGGCATTCAAAAAGTCTTGCGGGTCATATCACAAAAGTAAGTGTATACACTATAGAGACTAATGTAGTAGATTTTTTATTCAAAGTAATCCCCTCCTACTGACACACACTTTCTCAATATTTCAACCCACTGAAAAAACATTTTCTGTACTCTTCTTCGGGGATGGATTTGAAGTACTGGTATAAAGCAGTTCCGAGTGCTTGTCTCGTGTCAAATTCTTTACCCTGGAGATAGATTTTCAACTTTGGAAAGAGCCAAAAATCACAGGGAGCTAGGTCTGGTGAGTATGGAGGGTGAGGAAGTAATTCTATCCTTTCGGATTCCAAAAAATTCTTGGTAAGCTTGGCTGTGTGGGAACTGGCATTATCAATCAATAATTTAATACCTCTCATTCCAGCCTTTGGACGAGCATCATTTACATTTTTAATCAAGTTTGGTAGGATTTTCTGAGTCAAATAGGTCGCATTGATTGATTTACCACTCTCAGAAGGTAATTGTAATACAATACCGCCACTGTTGAAGAAAATTGTATACATTACCTTCGGGTTTCTGAAATCGGGCCTGGGAACTTGTGCCGGTTTTTCATCTCCTTTCACCCACGATCGCATTTTATACTTGCTATATGGAGTGGAAAACGGTACCCAAGTCTCATCACCAGTTATAATTTCTGATAGGCGCCTAGAATCACACTTATCATATGTTTCCAAGAGCTTCTTGGCTGTATTCATTCGGGTGAGCCTTTGTTTCTCACTCAGAATATGTGGGACCCATTTGCCACAAATCGATCGGTAGCCAAGACGAATTGTCAGAATTGAATGAATTGCTCCCGATGACATCTCCATACTATGTACTATCTGATCGACGGTTAAAAACCTGTCTTCCATCACCATTCTCCCAATTATTGCTATATTGTCTGGAGTGCTGACGGATATCGGTCTCCCTGAGCGATGTAAATCTGCCACATCAGTATCTCCAGACCTAAATCGTGCAGCCCATCGCTCAATGGTGGATCTGGAAGGACAATCCATGCCTAGTATCTCTTGCAACTCATTGTGAATCAGTACGCACTGGATATTGAGTTTTGTACGAAATTCAATATACGCTCTCCATTTCAAATTGAAACTATCATCTTTAGAAGCCATTTTCTACAAGTATGCTGAAATAGGTGTGATGTGAAAAGCTAGAAAATTCTGAGTTTTTATTCAATCAGTCTATAATTTGGAACATTTAACGATAAGATTTAAGGTTAAATTATATATGAAGGTTGAGAACTTTAAAGCGAAAATAATTGAAATACAACTCAATCCGCAAGACTTATTGAATGACCTAGTAATTGTAAAGCTGTATGCATAGTAATCAGTGAAAGACAAGTGACCGCTATATAGAGTGGCCGTTATATTATTTTCTACTTTAATTATTTTCATTGAACACTGGAACATTTCCAAATTAGAGAGTTACATATTCTAATTATATCTAAAGGACATATTCCATAATTTGAAATTGTTAAAGTGATGTTGAGACAAAAATTATAAAATAGTTTATACAGCCTTAGTAACTAGAGATTATATACCGGATTTGAGAATTCTTATTCAAAACAAAGTTAATCAATTTGTGACCGTTTTCATATGTGATTTAGATAATACATAGTTGGATATAATGGTATTCACAATGTAAATACTTTCAAGGAAAGATTACTTTTGCTTCAAGTATTTTTTCTAAATAAATAACTGTACTTTAATATTTATTCTATCTTTTTGTATTTATATCTCGACATTTTCTATTTTCTCCTTAAGTCTTCAACTGAATAATCATTCAAATTCATGTCAGGCTTTTCTTTTCGAAAAGCGAGCTTCGCTTAGTTGCACTGCCCTGCTGGCGGACACTATGTCCCCCACTGAGACGTACTTTGGACGCCTAGACTCTTCAATGGCGTGGAAAATCCTCTGTTGAGCGATTCGTTCCATTTCCATGGGCTACTAATAATCGGATCCGGGGATTCCATAGAAAAACTAGTATCTTCCCCCATACTATGAGACGAAATTTCAAATTCTCTAGAAGAACTATCGACTGAATTGTCCAAGGCTTCTTGTATGCTCCCTTCGTATTCTCTTTCTTCCAAAGTGTTTTCATAACTTCCCTCAGTTACCCTGAGTATGCTTCCCCTCCTAACTTCTGGTGTACACATACTTTAATCTCGTACAGGAATTCTACCTATCACCCTTTCATTTCTCTCGAATGGTTCACTGCCCAATTTGTAATTTGAATCATCTAGCTCAGGGGTGCTCAAACTTTTAAATCTACGGGACACTTTAAAAATTAGGCTCCGCCTTACGGGCCACAAATCATAGATCGCCTCTGGCTTTAGTTTAATCAATTTTCAAGCTATACATTTGTAGCGTATCTAATAATTTCTATATGGTGTTTAGAAAAAACTATTATTATCTGTGACGATTGAAGCACATCAATCTACTGTTTATACACTGCCTGAACAAAATTATTCGTCCACCTCATAATTCCTCATACAAATAGTTAGCGAGTCAAGGTATTTAATTGGTAAGAGATATGCTTAATTTAACTTCAAATTCGAATTCTCTATATTCTAATTACTCACTCTTAATCTTTCAACTTGTTTACACTCCCACAAGGTTAAAAATTTTCAAACTGTGCTACTTCATACCATCAATGCCATCATATACAATGGTGATCACTCGCGACATGTGGCATAGGAAAGCAAATGGTGAAAATACTTATTCTTGAGGAAGAGTAATTAATTTGAAAACTTATAAAGTGAGTAATTTGAACGTGGAGAATTCGAATTTGAAGTCAAATTAAGTGTATCTCTCACAAATTAAATATTCTTGAAACGCTAAATAAATCAGTATTATAACTATTTGTATGGGGAATTATGGAGTGTACGAATACTTTTGTTCAGGTAGTGTATATGAATGATGAAAACAAGCGAATTATCCGCGGGCCACAGCGAATGGTCTCGCGGGCCACATGTGGCCCGCGGGCCATAGTTTGAGCACCCTTGATCTAGCTGATCATCATGTACTATAGCCCTGCCTAGTAATCCATCGAACCGCAAAATACGGTGCTGTAAGCGATTAATGTCAACTCGAGTTTAGCCATCCCTATTTTGTATTTTTGCTGATACTGGAATCTTCACCTCTTTAACTTTCCATCCACCCTCCCACTTGCTATCTAGTTTTCTAGATACCCCTCCATGAGGTATTGATAGCCAAACCGGATCTCCCCTAGTAAAAACAGTCACCTTTGACGTGGAGTCGTAATCTTTCTTCTGGCGTTTTTGGGCTTCGATTATGTTACCTTCTACGAATCCACGAAGTTCTGACAACTTTTTACGCAGAAACAATTCATATGAACTAGGATTATGCTCTGCAGGTTTTTCATGATGCATCACATTAAGGGGGTCTCGCCCAAACATTAGTTCAAATGGTGTTACACCAGTTGAAGAATGTTTAGTCGTTCTGTAAGCGTAGAGCACTAATGGAAGAAATTCTTCCCACTCATGACTTTTATCCACATAGCATCTTAACATCTGGAGAACTGTACGGTTCCCGCGCTCTACTAGAGAGTTCCCTTGTGGATAATATGCGATGGGACGTGTTTTTTGGATTTCAAGTGTTTTACAAGTTTCTTTTAGCTGCGAAGATTCAAAATTTCGTCCTTGGTCAGAATGCAGAAACTCTGGCGCTCCTAATCTGGCAAAGACCTCAACCAACAAGTTAGTAATATTTTCCCTGTTTGGTCCATTCATAGGAAAACATTATATCCACTTTGAAAATGCATTCTCTGCCACTAATAAGTACCTATTCCCTTTACTGCTGAGAGGAACTTGTACATCAACCAAAGTACATCAACCTGAAACAATTGCATCGTACGACCCATCGGTGTGGTTTGAAGTGGTGCCTTAGTAAGAAGAGGAAGCTTTGCCTTCTGACAAACTTCGCATGATGCAACATAATTTACCACATCTGATGCCATATTAACCCAATAACCAACTAACTTCAATCGACTCCATGTTCTCTCCATTTTTTGGTGCCCAGCTTAATCGTGAACTTGAATTAATATCTCTCATTTCATGGTGTCTGGAATGACAGTCACAGTGCTGGTATCGGAAAATGGTTCTATCTTGTAGCTGCGAATCAAAACACCGTTCATCAACTATAATTGTTGCTGAATTTGAGTGTACCTTTTAAACTCAGGCTGGTCCCATTCTAACCCAGAAAAACTTTCAGGTAACGGAATAATTTCAATTTCCTTCATTATTCTCAAAATGTTTTGGTCTCGTATTTGTTCTGCCTGAACTCTGGATATGCTTCCAACTATTAGTAGGAAATTTGTTTCACTTACTATTATCTGCTTGTATAGATTCTACAGGTTCGCCATCAGTAGCAAGTATTCTTGACAGTGCGTCTGCATTATTGTTTTCCTTTCCTTGACGATATTTTACTATAAAACCATTCGAATTACTGCCCACCTCCATAAACGACCAATACTTTTTTGGTTAGCAAGCCACTCGAGTGGCTTGTGATCTGTAAGAATCTGAAACTTCCTCCCTAGCAAGTAGCGTCGAAACCGTTTGAGTGCTTTGACAATAGCAAGACATTCAGAACGAGAATAATAAGCAACAGCATGCCCATTCTGCTCCAGTACTGCACCTAAACCCTGAGAAAAAGCCGAATTCAAATCCAACTTAGTGAAGAGTAGCGCATATACCATTTAACTTATCTTGCACTTGATTGGGGAATGATAGCGAGAAGCATCTCTCTATATAGTAAACTTACAGTGGAACCGCTATCCATCATAGTGTTAGAGACGTCAGTAAAATAACTAAAATAAATATCTTGTAATTATCTAGAGTCTAGACAGACAGTTAATTAAACTAAGTTGGTTGGTACCTACAATCTCCGAACTATAGCAATACTATACTAATCATGTGACTAGAGAACTAATGGGTGATTACTAATTAACGACATGACATCACTCCCCCTTTCGATATTGTCTAGTCCGGCCCGCAGGGTAACATATACATTATCCATTCCCCGTAACGGTCAGGGGCCTTGCGATGCCTGGTTGAACACCTCCGCTCTTGTTCTAGGGGTTGGGTTGTCTCATTCTCCCAGACGACTGTGCTTTCAAATGTCTCCTCAGTGTTCGTTGGGATTGACTGCGTTACGTCCAGGTCTGGCTGTGATTGAGGTGCCACTGTGCTATTCGTTCTCGGGCTTCCATTTTCTTCGATCGTGGGACCTGGCGCTCGTTTGCATCTGTTTAAGTGCACCCCGCGCCCGTTATTCAAACCCGGAATACTGAGCTGTACATTAGCCCCTCGTCTCTCTCCATCTTGCCATGGACCACGATATAGGGGGTAGGGAATCTGACCTTGCTTCGTCTCTTACAAACACCCAATCGCCCTCAGTTACGTCGGTCGCCCGTGTTCTGCGGTCGTACTATATCGCCATCTTCTCTTTTGCGAGTTCCAAATTTGACGCGACCTTTTCATTGAGTTCCCTGTTCCTTACCCTACTGGTCTCATAGTAGTTTCTTGCACTAGCGTAATTATCGACACTACCTGATGGTAGAGCGGCGTCGATCTTTGTCCGTAGTGGGGTTCCGAACATCACCTCATTCGGTGCAAAACTCGAGCTCGCATTCGACTGTGAATTATAAATGAAGCACACTTCTCGAAGTAATTTCGGCCATTCGGTACGGCCCACATTGTTCTCTGCCAGAAGACACCGCATAGTCTGCTTAAAAGACTGTATGCTTCTCTCGGCTTCCCCATCCCCTTGCGGGTGGTACGATGAAGAGTGAAGTTTCTCAATTCCTAAGCGTTGGCATAACTGTCTGACGAGACATCCGTCTACGTTTTGGCCTTGGTCTGAAAGTACCGCTAAAGGGTACCCATATCTCAGGGACCACCCAGACTCCAAGGCTTCGGATACACTATGAACTGTCTGGTCCTTCACCGGAATTGCCTCAACGTACTTCGAGAATAGGTCCACGACAATCAGCACATAACGAACCCCATCCCTGGACCAAGGTAGAGTAGCTATGTCGTACGCGACCATGACGCGAGGAAATTCCCACCTCAGTTTGATGGGAATAAGCGGTTGTTTGCGGGAGTTTGATCTTTTGTTCTCTAAACAAACGACACAATTCCTGCGTGGCCTCTATGTCTGAGTACATCCCTCTCCAGTAAAACCGTTTCTTTAGTTCTTCAATCGTTCGTTGGATGCCACCATGACAAGTTCGGTGTACCAATTCTAGTGCGCACTGGCGAAGAGATGCTGAGATTATGATACGATTTCTCCGATAGAGAATCCCATCCAGGATCTTGAGTCCGTAGAATTTCTTGAGTTGCCCGGAAACGACTACGCCATCCCTCTGGAATTGTGCTATGGCATCTGAAGTCACCCTATCGAGTCCCTGAGCTTCAACTAGCCTCGGAAACAAGTCTGGGCAAGTGACCGGGTCACGGCTTTCTTCGCCCTCGCCTGACATGGCATAAATGTGCTCTTCGATAAACTCTGCATCGTCATTTATCGCCTGGTCCATTTATGTAGCCCACCTGCTCAAACTGTCGGCTGCGAGGTTCTTCGCTCCCCTTCTATACCGCACATGATAGTTCAAAGGTTTAAGTTCGAGGATCCATCTGGCGTATTAACCCCTCTGGTCCTTTTGATTCCTGAGCCATACCAAGGGGTTATTATGATCAGACCACACAACAACTTCAGTGGCTGCCTGTAAGTATTTCCGCCACTTCCGGGCAGCAGCGACTATGGCCCAGGCCTTCTCTTTCACCCACACTGTACTTCTTCTGGGCGGGATTTAATGAGGAAGAAAAGAAGGCAATTGGTTTCACATGCCCCTGTTCGCATTCCTGAGCCAGCACCCACCCCTCCTACTGCATCACTGGAGGCATCGACCTCCAAATGAAAGGTTTCTTCCAGTCGGGAAAAGCGAGGACCACAGGTTTCTGCGCCAATACTTTACAAAAGGTTAGCTAACTCTCCTCGCAACCACTATCGCAGTGCCATTGTACCCCTTCTTTGTAAGTCGGTAGAGGGGTAATGCGATGGCGGACATGTTTGGTATGAAATCCCTATGGTAATTAACTAATCTAAGGAAGGATAGGAGTTCTTTCAAGTCCCGCGGTCGAGGCTGGCTCTTAATTTTCGCTACTAGGCTAGGAAGGGTTGATACCCATCTTTGGACAATAGGTGACCTAGGAACTCGGTCTCGCTGAACGCGAACTTGCACTTCTCCCGCCTGAGCTGCATAGTAGCGGACTGATAGGACTCTAAGAATAAACGGAGGTGTCGAAGGAACGTGAGTAAGTCAGCATGTCGTATATATACGGGAGGCTATTTGTAGCTCCTCTAAGGGCAGAGTCGATCGCTCGTTGTTACGTAACTTGCGCATTGCATAACCCGAACAGCATCACGTAGAATTCAAATTGCCCTCTTGGTACAATGAAGGCTGTCTTCTCTCGGTCGGGTTCCACAATCGGGATACTCCAATAGGCACTAGCATCATCCAAAGATGAGAAGAATGTACTACCCTGTAGTTTGTCCAGGATGTCCTTGACATCTGGTAGAGGGTAAGAATCCTTTTTAGTCTGGTCATTTAAAGCCCGGTAGTCGACGGCAAATCGATAGGACATGTCCTTCTTCTGCACTAGTATCACTCTGCTTGCCCAAGGCGAGGAGGATTGTCGAATGACCCCATTCTCTAGCATCTGAGTTACCTGGGTGTTGATTTCCCTCTTGACTTGCGGGGAGACCCGAACGCTCCTGGCTTTGACAGGTTGGGAGCCTCCAGTTTCAATTAGATGTTGCGCGCGCGTAGTAATACTTGGCTTCCTGGGGTTCTCAGCGAAGACATCGTGAAATTCTTCTAGCAACGCCGCTAGTCGTCTCGACTGCTGCGAAGTTATATCCGGGCTAATATTCCATCTGATATTTGTACTGGACCGAGCGACCTGCGTGTCGCAAACAGTAGTCGCCACTAACTCCGCTCGGGACAGAGCCTGGCCGCCACTGATGGTTGCCTCGGAATTCAACCAAAAATTCCCGAGCCTAACTCTATGATTATCCCAATTGAATTCGGTAGAGGAGTACCTCGAAAGGAAATCCCTCCCCAGTATAATGGTGGGTTCTGAGCTGTCTAGCACCGTAAACTTGTGCTCCATTGTCTCCCCTTTTCCCACATCCACCCGCAGGATTACTTCGCCGACGGTCTTAACCGGAGTCGCGCATACTCCGTGCACCCTGCCGCGTTTGGGTGTGTACTCTGAACTAATTGCTCTAAGCGACTGGATGTCTACTACTGAGGGTTGGGCGCCTGAATCGAGTAGGGCTTGGGTAGAGTGTCCATTCAGGGACACGCGAATGACTACCCCCGACTGGATAGCATACCCATTACGCCGGCTCTGTTGAGTCGATTCAAGGGTCATAATACGTTTAGCCGAGAAACATCGCGACGATGATGGCCTTGCTTGCCACACTGTTGACAGAACTGCCGTGGGCACTTACGCTGGAAGCAGGGTTTCATCCAAGCGTAATGGGCGCGCCTTGAGGCGCGTATTTGATCCCATGGATCATAATTAGGCGTATGATTTTTGGAGGCTAGGCGCGTAGCATAAAACATATATAAAAATGAGTCTAGGCGCGTAGAAAAATGGTGGCATCCATTTAGGCGTATGACTTTGGAAAGCTGGAAGAAACCCTGGCTGGAGGTGCCTTGTGTCTCCACATACGTAACATGCTAGTTGCTTCCCTTGAGACTTTGTACCTCTCCCGGCGCTGTAACTAGGTCGGGATAGTCCACTTGAGTAGTTTCGGCGGCTAATTGCGTTCACTCCCTCGCCCAGGGTATCGTCTCTATGCGCGGTGTTACCATATTCCTTTGGGTTCCTATGTTTTCCTTCTTCTTTGTGGTCATTCTCTACGCTCCCAGGCGTGGTACGCTTTTCACACTCCCCTGAACGGAGCTCGAGTAAACGATCCAAGTCCCGGTTTCCACGATCAAGTGGAATACCCTTCTCGGTAAGTACCTTGCGTACTTTTATAATGAAGTCGCAGGCGATCGGTTTTGTAATTTCGTCCTGTGTCGCTATCCAATCTTTTAAGGGGTTCTGCACGGCAGGGGGCAACTGGCTCGTTAGGACAAGGCATGCCATTCGTAGAGGGGCCTGAGCGTCCTGTGCAGCGGAACGTAGTCCGTAAAATAATCATATACTGGGATACCTGCCTCCCACTCTTTGTGACATAGGGTAAGTAACGCTTGTTGAGGGTCGGTCGGGGGATCTAACAGTTGATCAGGGCCTCGAACGCGGCATCTAAATTCTCTACTTCGCCTACGATGTCCTTGACGGTTTCCCTCTCCGCTGGTCTTCGACAGACGTAAGCGGGTAGGAGTCCAATCGCGAGTTTCAGTCCGTCCTCCCGGGTTAATAGTGGTGCGACGGCGGATCGAAAAAACTTCTCCGCTCGCCGGGTTGTAGTGGTGGAATATTCAAACTTCCATACGCTGTAGCCATCGCACGATAGTTTTCTTAACTTATGTTAGAGACGTCAGTAAAATAACTAGGATAAATATATTGTAATTATCTAGACAGACACAGTTAAGAAAACTAAGTTGGTTGGTACCTATAATCTCCGAACTATAGCAATACTATACTAATCATGTGACTAGAGAACTAATGGGTGATTAGTAATTAACGACATGACAATATTATAACAATCGATTCCCCCAATTCTAGTCACAATGTGGGGAATTCTTATCCTTGCATAAGGCTACATAATCGTCGGAACTTGAAGTAAATTGAATTTCAGATCGAGCCATGTTTGATATTTCTGGGACCTTATCTCGGCTCTTCCGATAAGCCCCTTCTCGTTTAAAGTCTGCCCTATTGCTGATTCAATACAATTTCGCATTATGTATGCCAAACGACCGCGATGGTAACATCGAATTTTAGGTTTTATTCTACCTTCTACTGGGACATTCTTCCGCGTAATGTCCTTCACCCTGGCATTCGTAACAAATAAATTTTCGCTGTTTACCAATCATACGACCAACGACTTCCAAATCCTCAGCTTGTAGCACAAGTCTAATAATATCTCCCCTTAATTTTGGGTGACTTAAACTGTGCTGTGATCATGCTTACTGCCTCTTTAATAGCAACATATTTCGATATAGTGTCACAACCCTCATCACTAGCTTGAACAACCCTGTGTGCTTCTTCCTTCATCTTTACGGACGCTACCAGCTCTGATTGACTATCTGGAATTTCGTTGTGCGGGTTAATAAGAAGAGGAGATGACGAAAAGGTACGAGAAACATTGTAGATAAGCCTGGCTGCACTGTTCTGGACTCGCTGGGGTCGAGCTAAGAGGGATGAGGGGCAACCATACAAGAGACTGTTACAATAATCAAGACGAGATGTGATAAGAGAATTAACAAGTTTCACAGACTTCCCTAGAGAGATACTTTCTAATACGCCGGATGTTATAGATGTAGTAGAAGCAGGAGGAGGAAACTTTGCTGACCTGAGTAGACATTGAGAGGGTATTGTCGAGCCAAGTTCCAAGATTCCGTACTTCTTTGGAAGAAGAGATTCTCGACTCACCAACAGAGATGCTATCAGTTTGAACCTTAGATAGTTGTTGACGAGTCCCTATTATAAGGAACTCAGTCTTGGTGTCATTGATAAGTAACTTGTTGGTGAGGAGCCAGGAATGGATCGCGGAGATGCAAGATTGGATGGCGGAGAAAGCAGATTCTTCCGAAGAGATGGAACCGGGTTTAAAAGAAAGATATACCTGAGTATCGTCGGCATAGCAGTGCATGTCGGGGAGGTGGGACCTAATGAGGTCGAATAGAGGACTAGTATAGAGGCTAAAGAGAAGCGGACCAAGACAAGAACCCTGAGGTACTCCGTGTTGGACCGGGATATTGGAGGAATTAGAACCCTTAATCGAGACGAATTGAGTCCTACCAGAGAGGTAAGATTCAAACCAAGACAGAGAAGAGCCGCAAATGCCGAAATGAGACTGGAGACGGTTGAGTAAGATGGTATGGTCGACGGTGTCGAAGGCTGAGCTAAGATCAAGAAGAACCAGAAGAGATACGTGTTGGCGATTCATGCTGAGGAGGATGTCGTTTGTGACCTTCAGGAGCGCAGTCTCCGTACTGTGGTGATTACGATAGGCAGACTGCGTCCCGGGGAAGAGATGATGTAATGTAAGATGATTCACGACCTAGATAGAAGCGGCCCTCTCAGTGATCTTAGAAATGAAAGAAAGATTGCTAAGTGGACGATAGTTAGAGAAGATGGGATCAAGATTTGGTCTTTTAAGTTTGGGCAAGATGATGGCGTGCTTCCAGGGAGAAGGAAAATGACCAGTGGAGAGGGAACCATTTACGATTTTCGTAAGGATGGGTGCTAGGATGGGTAGAGATGATTTGACCAAGGATTTTGGGATAGGATCGAGGATGCAAGATTTATTAGGAGCAGAGGAAACAAGGGAAACAATTTCTTCCTCAGATAATTCTTTGAATTGGTGGAATGAACGCTTGGAATCACTGCCATTATGAGTAAATATAAGAGCAATTTCTGACAAAACTGATCCAAATTGTCGAATATCATTTATGCTGTAAAGTGACAATGAAAAATTCTTTAAACAAAAGCAGCTGTGTTTAAACTCGAGTCAATAGTTAGATACATGTTGGCAGAAACGGTATAATTAATGATTTCAGTATGGACAAAGTTAACACAATGGTCACCGGGATACCAATAGCCCAATTAATAGGTATAGAAATGAAATTTAACCTATCTTTTAGGTCCTGTATCGTTCTGACTTTAAACTTTTCTCTTTCTTCTTCCTCAGACTGTAAGCTAAGATGTAAATCCTGGCTTATGAAATCTTCCTCTTTTGCGTCGAATGATAGACGAGTCCTCTTAGAATGAGACGAGGAATAGTAAGATAGGCAACCAGGTAGTAAGCTAGGAATGGCACCATCCCTGAGAATTGGCCTGTCCTGAGGAAATCTGTAAAAGCTTCGTCTCCGTTTAGAACTCAGTGAGTAGACAAGACATCCTACTCGTGAAAATGCTTCAAGTACACATGCACTGCATTGAGATGTCTAATGTCTTCTCAGTGGAGAGCTCGTATCCAAGCATTTCTCAACTCAGGAGGCTATTTTTTTGCATCTTGAAAGTGGGAATGTGTTCGTTTTTGCTATAATTACTCTTGCATCCAGGTTCTGAACAACTATTAGGCTTTCTGAGATAAAGCAGTTTGTTGAGACTTCGAGTTGAATAAAATTCTTCTGTCAATAGATGATAGAGAAACGATATCTGATCCTAGTTGTTTGTTTATAGCAAAACTACAAAAATTAAAAGTTGCAGTTCATTATTAACTCCCATCTACTAGTCATCCCTGGTTCCTAATTTTAAAGTCACAAGCGCGCTTCGCTTGCTTGCGTTGCGCGGCTGGCGGACACTTTGTGTCCGCCGGAGGCTCTCTTCGGTCGCCTGGGGTCATATTGGTTCATTTTAAGGGAGATAGCATCTCTAAATATGTCTGTCCTATCTCTAAATATGTCTGTCCTATTAATCTATTAAAATTTCAGTCTTATATCTCCCATAATGACGGAGTTAGGCTCGAATAACTGTGTTGCTTAACTTTTGAAAATGTGACAATGACGTCATAATTCGATGATGAGTTGACATTTTGCTCTGAGCTCAGAACTTGCTGGAGCCATAGCCAAAAGACTCCCACATGCCCAAAATTAGCTTTCTATGACCGGCAGTTTCCTCAATCAATTTGTTACAGATATATATATATATATATTATACATATATACACATTAATCGAGTTTTAATAGTAAGGACTGTTAGGCCATAGCCTACTCTATATAAGGCCTACCATCTAATGTACCAGGGATGCGGTAGAGGGCGGGAAATTAAAATTCTAAGAATTTGTATTTTAACCAATTAGGCCATTAAATAACTAAGCCATAGTCTGTTTTCCATTATTCCCTACTCTAATAAGAGTTACTATT
The DNA here is from genome assembly GCA_963281255.1 of Aphrocallistes beatrix. Taxonomy (NCBI): domain Eukaryota; kingdom Metazoa; phylum Porifera; class Hexactinellida; order Sceptrulophora; family Aphrocallistidae; genus Aphrocallistes; species Aphrocallistes beatrix. The sequence goes on from OY725501.1 coordinate 1,157,993, forward strand.
TTATAGTTCTTGGGAGTATCTTTGACTAAAATCAAGCCCATGTCACTTTGGCATGTCTGGGCAAATTTTTATGCAAGTTTATCCTTTCGGGGTTCCTTAATAATTCCGACAATTCCCCTTTCAGGAAATCCTACTAAATGATCATGTATAGTGTTAATTTATGTATATTTGAACTCATAGAATATAGGAGAGGAAAATGAGAGGTCACTGTGGTTACTAGGTGATTTGAGATTGGAATGTTGCACATTCCTGCGTTGTCAAGGAAAATATTCAGTTCGAATATAGTCATGTGACCCCTCAAATTTCACCAGATTTAACGTCATCATCTTCATCATCATGTATTTTTGTATGCTGATTGTGGCAATCTGGGCCTCCACATCTGCAATATGTTGTACAGGACATACCACCTAATTTGGAGCTGTAGGTGTCTGTAGAACAGCGTCTTTGCAATGCTTTACAACTGCATGCTACTGTCTTCAGAAGGGCAAGAGGTGCGACTTGTAGCACTCCAGTGACTGAATGTAGAATTCCATCCTTCTTGTACCAACAGAATTCCATCCTTCTTGTACAAATTCTGATATGTCCACTGTGGGGGCTTTCTCATTCAATGCAGCTTTCCATTTCATTACTTGTGACACCTGAGAGAGTGCTGAGCTAAAGCCTCATCAGTAGGTGGTAGTGTCTTGATTTCAGTAGTGTTCTTACACCTTGAAAATATACTATACCGTTGTGATTTCATTTCAGTTTGAACAGATGAACCATAGATATGTGAAAATTTCTTCCCACTGTTGATAACCTCTTCCGTATTAGTGTTCTCCACTCCAAAGCATGCAAGCTCCGTGAGGTTATACTTCATAAGAACATTCAAACCGGTAGCTTTTCTCTTTTAGTAAGGATACGATTTTGAATCACAGCCTGTCAGTGCATGCATGGCAAGAAGTTGATCGCATTTGCTACCTAGTCTCAAAGCTGAAGCGTTATTATCAATAACACAGTTGAACTTTTTCGTGGATATCTTAACATTTGGTTGTTTATTCCAATAGAAATACATCAGAAGTATAATATCAGTGTCATCTGCTAGTATCTGTATTTGAAGTATTTTAACCGACTGTATCAAAAGAAAAAGATAGTTAATGATGCTCACATCTGCCTCTTCATGACCAAATACATTATGTTGATAACCAATCAACTGTATGTTTGGTGGGGATTCCTTTGCATTCTGCTGGCAAATGGCATCAATTAGGCGTTTGTTGTTTTCAGAGTTCTTCACTACACTATCTAGTGGTGAGTCAATAGTTATCAGGAATTCACCATGCACAATTCCTTGTGCTCTCCGAATTCTTTCATAAGATTGAATCTTCAACATCTCTGTCAAATATAATAGACACTGGAAAAGACTGGCTTTACTAGATTATTGTAAATTGTTTTGCTGAACCTTGCTTTGGCCAGTTTGTGTGATATTAAAGCTCGTTACCATCCACCAGTTGAATATCAACAGGATCGTTGCCTGCAAATGGGACGATGACTTTCTTTCCAATTGCAGATTTTGAAGTCTTCCTCAAAAAACTAGAATCATCAAACAATGCAGACGGCAATTGCGGTAATTCAAAACCAAATTTGACACCTTTTTCATGAACTCCAATGTATGCACTCGTGCACGAATTGGCTTATGGAATCCCTTGGGCAAACTGTTTTGAAATGTTGACATTGCTTCACCAATGCTTGCAGCATCAGTCACATTTACCTTCTCATTTGCCACATATCCATTTGTAATGTTGATGATTCTCTCATCTCCAGCACATGAAGGGGATTTTCAAATTTATCTAATTCCACCTTGATTTTCTTCCTGTCACCGGCATCTAGTTTCATTCTGTTACTTCCTTATGCTTCTGTTTCGTGCTATCATTCTTATCTGAATTGGATGATTAATCCTTCAGATATGAGAGATATGTACACATGTGCCGAGACAGAACCCAGCCTGCCAACTGATCTTTAGATAGCGTCATTCCTCAAGTCCGCCCTTCGATTTCCCATACCTTATATACGTTTTTCCTGCATGTGTGGTCACCAGAATCGAATATGGTCATAGCATCATCTTTCAGAAGCGTTGTCATTTCTATCCAATGCCATGTCAGGTACCCTGAATATATCCAATGACCTGCTACAAACATACATGGTAACATACACCTGATGCAATGTAAATGCAGTTTCCAATCTCATGCCTTCTCAGCTCAGAGATACATGTGGACAATTATTACAGGCATTATCACGCAGTCTACCCAGAGTTTTCCAGTGACAGATTTTCGTGCATCTTTAAGCATCAAAAAGTTTAGAGACTGATGTTCCTTCATCTACCACTATCCTGCTCATAATTGCAGTCATAGCCATCCTTAAACCTCGAAGAGCCTCCGTCCATGCTTTTCCATCGAGCATATTGCCAATGCCATTGAACGCTGAATTTAAAATACTATCAAGTCCAGTACCTGACATTTACACTCCTATACAACCCAGGAAGGACATTATCGTGCGATTCCCCTTGGGCGTATGATCAGATGTTTCCATCTTTGTTCATTCGACGAGATAACAATATTTGTGATACTGTGCATCTGCTGCATGCAAGTCAGAAGTTGCACTGAGCACTCGCATTCTTACATAATCAGCATGTTCATCATTTCTTTTGTTACATTGGTTAAGAATGACACAGTTTTTCAAGCCTTGTCCAGGATGATTAGCAGTCAGACATTGCACTACATTTCGCCACCAATCTGGATGTTTGGGATCAAGGGGAATGCAATCTGGACAACAGAAAACACAATGATCTTTGAAAACAAAGGTGTGGTGATCACACTTTCTTCTTCATGCTTTGTGAGGAATCGATTAATATGTATCTTAGACTTGTATGTTGATACGCAGGAATTGTGATACTTGATTGATATATTTGGATGTTGTCTCCCAGCTTCTAGTTGACTGTGATAGTCTGCACTTCGTTGCTTGCATTCATTTATAAGAGAGGAGATGCCACTTTGGGTTGCAGTAGTTAATGGACCACTTCCATTGCATTGTGGGAAGACACAATCTTCAGCCATGTTCTAAAAATAAGCTGCAGGCGTGTACGTATGGCTATGTGAAAAGATAGATAACACATAATGAATGTTGAAGCACCATAATTTTACATTATACACTTTTTTATTGTTGATATTGGTATTCAGCGTTAAATTTGGAGAAATTTGAGGGCTCACATGACCATATTCAAGCTAAATACTTTCCAAGACGACGCAGGAATGTGCAACATCCCAATATCAAATCATCTAGTAACCACATTGAGTGACCCCTCAATATGCTCCGCAGTATTCCATGATTTAAAATACAGTCGAACGTGGCATGGGCTTGAAAACATGCTAGAAACTTGCTTTCAACGGTTGACATGGGGTTTTCAGGTGTGTAGATTTCGAACATCATATTTTCGATTCAATTTGATAATTTATTTGTTTACTATTGTTTACATGAGATACATAAAGTAACTAAATCTCAAAAATATTCTAGAAACTTGCTTTCAACGGTTGACATGTGGTTTGGGGTATATATTTCTAATATCGTATTTTCGAGTAAATATGATAATTAATTTGTTTACTTTTGTTTACAATAGTTACTTAAAGTAAAATCTTATATATTAAAACGCTAGGATTTGTTTGTTTGTTTGTCCGAATTGATTGAAGAATTGGCAAGTCGTAGAGATACGAAAATTGGCATGTAGGTGTCAAATGATGAATCTAGGATTAAGTTCAAAATCTAAGCGAAATTTTCACACCTTTGCAAAAAAATGGAAAACAATTTTTCACACCTTTTCTATACAATACTATGTACGGCTTCACTCTCACAATAGAAATCATTATACGACACTATTGTAGGCTGTCATTGTTATTAATACTTCAAAGCAATAACTTACATAAATGTCTCAATTATATATTATATTGTATAGCAGTAAAAAGGTTATTTGCATATTTTCACACCTTTATATACATATTTTCACACCATTTGACGAATTTTGAAAATTATGCTAGAGACTAACTTCCAACAGTTGACATGGGTTTTTTTGGGGTAGATTTCGAATATCATATTTTCAGATCGATATGATAAATTATTTGTTTACTTTTGTTTACAATAGATACATAAAGTAAACAAATTACAAAAATAGGCATGAGACTAGCTTCCAAAGGTTGACATGTGGTTTTTAGGGGTGAAAAATTCGAATATTATATTTTCGGATCCATATGAGAAATTATTCGCTAACCTTTGTTCACAATATTTATATAAAGTAAAAAAATTCCCAAAATAGGTTAGATTGAGTAACTTCAGGCGCCCGCAGGACGACTCTGCGGATACGCAGTGCAAGCAAGCGAAGCGCGCTTGTAATTACTAAATAGGCTACAAGCTGGCTTCTAACGGTTGACATGGGTTTTCAGGGGTGCAGTTTAGAATATTGTATTTTCGGACCCATATGAGAAATTATTTGTTAACATTGTTTACAATATTTATATAAAGTAAAAACATTCCCAAAATAGGTTAGATTGAGTAACTCCAGGCTCTGCGGACACGCAGTGTCCGCAACCCGCGCAGTGCAAGCAAGCGAAGCGCGTTTGTAATCTAGTAAGTTTTATCGCCTGATTATCATGATCAGGTGATGAAACTCATTATGCAAATAAGCTAAAACTACTATTGCTACATACAAGTGTATCGGTGTCATTTATAGTAACTTTGCTTACTACCTTGAATACCTTTATTAAATGGCCAATAAAAATTGACTAGTGTAGATTATGATCCTCAAGTTTTGGAGATCAATTCATATGTACGGGGTTACCATGCTTACATGGACACCTGGAATGCAGTGCTAGGTCAAGAACTTATATTGAAGCCAGAGCCAAGTAACTACAAAGACAAACATGCAGTTGCAGTTCTGAAAGATGATGTGATTGTAGGACAGGTACCCTATAATCTAGCACCACACCTTTCTCAATTTTTGAGAAGAGAAATAAATAAAGCATTTGCGGAGGTTACGGGAGAGAAAGAAAAAAGAGGAGCAGCTTACGGAATAGAAATCCCAAGTGTGTACCGCCTTTATGGACCCAAAGTTTACATTGACAAGATTAAATAATTATTAAGTCTTGATAGACAGTGAACTTGTATAGCTACTCATATTATTATGTAAATTTTGTGATATCCATGAAAATTATTGGGTGCAGTTTCTGGTTGTCCGTTCTTGGGAGATAATTTTGTATTAAGACACGCCATTCGGGGCCAGTAACTTGTCCGTTGTTCGGAATTCGGAGCTGTCCGCTTCTGGGAGACTGCTTAAGTATTACATGTTTAGCAAATTAAATCCATGTCACGAGGTTTGTCCGTTGTAGGGGGTTGTCCGCTTCTCGGAGTGTCCATTTTGGGAGACTCCACTGTATTCTATTGCCAATCAAATTTGAAAGCTTAAATATTACAGTTTATAGGACATGTCCATAACTGACTAAAATGCTTTACATAGCAACGTAGGAATGCATCAATATTACACTGAAAAATTCACTACCAAATTAACTAGTACTAATATTGACTCTATAAAAAAAGTATACATTAATATCTAGAAGCAGGCTTAAAACAGCTTAGAAATCCTAAAAACGTACATGGAATTACCTGTTGCGCAATGATATGATGACTAATCAAAATTTTGACAACGGATATACTACTATGTACTTTGATTCAATGTTTATATGCTGGTAATACATGAATGAATATGAAAAACTTTTGTTAATTTCACATGATAACAATGACACTTATGGAGGTTGGTATTTGTTTACAGGTCACATTAATTGTTCAATATCCTGAGATTTTGTTCCAGTTTTAAGATGTTGCTAAACGAAATATAAAAAATATGAGTGATATATTAAGTATATCAAACAATTTAAATTGATGATTCGCAGAGTAAACAATAATATTAGAAAAAGCATGTAATTCTCTCTATATCCATTAAATCATCTATTATTTGAGATGAAGAGGAACCAATTTGTTTTGCAAGTTCATTTCTCTCTTTAATCCCTAAGTTCAAAAATTTCCAAAGCAAATCTCCATCAATTACATTTTTTTGTGGTGGAGAATGTATCCTTCGAGAAGAAATTTGAGCCAATCTGTAATTTTTAGGATTTAAACCAGCATAATGTTGAACTGAGTGAACTAATTTATTTTGTAAAGTTTGAAGTCTTCGAAATGTTTTTTCACTTAGCGGTACAATAAAACCTATAGACCCATCAAGTGTAGAGTAGAATGTAACATGCCTTCTTTCATTAATTGCCATTCCACTAATGTGATGCGAAGTTGAACCAGGACTAACAGATGGCTTACACCTGATCCTAAACATAGTATTTATATGAGAGCCTATATGTATGTCAGCATGCCTGATAAGTCTCATTCCACCTAAACTCTCGGGTTCTTCAGGTTGATAGAGGAATAGGTGCAGATTCTTTTCAGAATCCGATACTAAATAGCCCAGTTGATTACCATCAGTTATATATTCAATTGTATAACATCGAAGTGGGTAAGGATCTTTACTAATCAGTGATAGAGATTTTTGATCTTCCCTGTATTGCAATAATTGGATGGACTTTGCAATATCGGCCACTAAGATATAATTTTTCAGACTTATTGCTGTATGTATATATAGTTCAGCATCTATAAATGCTACCCCGATAAGTTCTTTTGTGTCCTTAAAACTCCACATGAATATCTTCTTGCCAATACATGTAAACAATAGACCATCTACTTGATCAATAGCTGAGATGGGTCCCATTTGTTCTTTATCATATAATAGCTTAAGTTTATTTTTTGTTAATGGTTTACCTGGCTCAGGGACAACATCAATGATATCGAAAATTAGTATACGACCTTTTGCAAGGAAATCTTCGCCATATAATACCGTAGTACCAGCACATATGAAAATTTTCAAACCATTTGCACGTTCTTGTGATCGAAGATGAAGAGATTTTAAACATGTCACATGTTCAAACGGATTTAACTCAAATTTAGAATTAGGAACCGCTTCCCAGTTTGATGGAGAAAATAATTCGATAAAATATTTTTCTTGGTATGGATAAATAAATCTAGAACCTTTAGTTACAGTTTCAAATTCTTCAGTATCTTCTCCAGTACTTTTGACTAAGATATTTCCTTTCATTTTATTACTAAGAGCGAGAACAAATGTTTTGCTCTCTAGATGATATGCAACAAAATGAGCGGTACATCTAAGAGGGACCTTTCTTAATGGCCATGGACTGTCGATGGACAAATATATGGGAAGCAAAGCAATTCTCAACAGACCTTCTTTATTATGATAAATAAATCCATTTCGACAGTTCTCATTATGAAATGAGGAAAATGTCCCAACAGGGCCATCTATATACATTGGGTGAATAGCTAAACCACCTTTGTTCGTTTTGAATACAAAATGCGGGTAGGCACCGCAAATAAAAACCCCGGAATATCCTCCAACATTTTCAAAATGACGAAATCTGTGGGAATTTTTATACTTATTCTGGGAACGTTCAAAGAAGAAATTTTTTTCATTGTCGCCAAATAATGATGGATTTCTTTTATCATTCATTAGAATTGATATGGACTCTTTTTTAAATCGTAATAATAGATGATCTTTATGAAAATTATTTTCGATTGTAAATGATTTATAGATAACTAATTCGTTATTAATTATTGCAAAAATATAAGGCTGACTACTTCCTTCAATTGATGTTAATGTAAATTCTTGTACTTCCGGTTTCAAAGTAGCTGAACAATCATAAGATTCGGAATTATCACAGCTTGATTCGATTGGACCGCAATCAATTAAAAGTCTTGGTGAAAATGCAAAGTTTCTAGTCATGAATGCTAATTTAAAATTTGGAAATGAATATATTTCCAAACAACCACTATTTCTAACAATTGCAAACCAATATTTTGAAGTGAGATTATCATCATTATTAAGAGAATTATTACTAGAAACTGATGTATTTTGAGATTTTATAGGAATAATTTTCTCTCGAATATTCATATCTTCTTCGTAAAATGTATAATTTGCGTTGCAATTTAAATCAAAATTGGAGTAATTCTCATTCCCAGTTTTTCCCTGCAAATTAAATGCATTATTCCTATCTTTATAAAGGGAAAAGACGGAGCTCAACATTACGGGAGCAATGGGTATTTCAGTGTTAATTATTTGCTTCTGTAATGTGATTTCTAACAAAATTAACTTCAGATTGTGAAGTAATATCACAATAAAGGGGTCTGAAACAGTGCATGTATATGCTGTACTACCATAGTTAGATATCGAAAAGTTTTGTAAACAACATACATTTTCGAGGAGACGTACATTCTCAGTACATACTTGAATATAATACTTGTTATTGCATATATTTCCAGCATAGATTGTCCTCTCGTTGGTAATAAAGGCAGTTTGCTCTTGATCTAATTCAAGTATCTCTTGACCTGTTTGCAAAATCATGGTAGATTCATTCAATGATATTATTAAATATCTATCGTATTCACTATCTAAGCTCATTAATGTCCAGATATCACGCAATCCAAATAATTCCGAAGTAGTAACTAATTGCGGACGAATGCTTCGCTGTAAAATGGCTAGAGCTCCATTTTTGCTATGTCCACAACAACCTACTAGTTCTAAATCGGGATCAACATTTTCTAAAAATTCTTCAGACAAGCTAAATGGCTGTCCCATTACCATGGAAGATATCGGAGAGATATTAACCAAGCTATCGCACACAGCAAAAGAATATGAACATACACGTACATTTATTTCATGTTCTGTGAATTGTGAGGAGCCATAGACCTCCAAATCTATATCGTCACTGTGCAAAGTTTGCTTTGAGCCGTTTATTTGCGGATTAATCCCGATTGGTTCAAAAGATAATTGAATTTCATCCACTTTGCCAATATTCTTAACTACTGAATCAGAATTAGAATAGAATTTTAGAAGCAAAGAATTTCCAAGCCTTGAACCTATAGAGTAGAGTCTCAGAAACAAGTACATAAATGTATACATACAAATATCTTCATCTGTCATAAATATATTTAATATTTTACTTAGTGGGGCCATAGCGAAAAAAAAGGTTTCTGTGGCTGGCAGTTTTTCCAATCAATTCGTTGCATATATACAGGGTGACAATTAAGTTCTGTTACAAGCTTCATTACGTATAAAATTTATTATACTCAAACGATCTTAGTTATTATGGTCCTTAGAGATTGTAATTCGAATATTATGATTTTAAAAGATTTTTCGATTCTGACTTTGAAATGTGTTTTGCATGGCAATATGGCAAAGAAAAAAATGTGTCCTGGCACGGAGCGAAAATCGTGAATCTACTGCTTTTCAACTACTGCTTTTCATTTTTTACTGCTTTTCAAGTTATCTTCAAAGAGTCTTCAAATTCTAGCAAAAATTAGCTCACACATTTTCCTCGAACACTCTAAATTTGTAGATATAGGATGCTCAGATCAGTGCATTTTGAGGATCATTTGGATCAGATTTTTTTATGATGTGAAAAAGTGCAATTTTGGGGAATTTTGCAAAATGTACCTAATTTGAACTGCGAATGAATAACTTTTTCTCGTTTCTGATAATCAATTCAGTGGATTTATGAAATATTTATATGGCGAATGAAAGGTATCTGGTGCTAAATCGTCATGGAACATCGATTATGAAGACATTTTTTACAGAAGCAGTGGGCCCTGATTCGCGATTTTCGCTGCGTACCAGGACACATTATTTTTTCTTCAAACTCGCCATACAAAACATATTTCTAAGTCTTAGAATCAGGGTTGGCAGGTTTTGTCCACTTGGACAAAACCTAGTGGTTTTAACCAGGTTAAAACCGTCCTGTCCAAAACCTCTTGAATGGACAAAACTGGACAAAACCTCAAAATTTAATTTAATTCATAAATTCACAGTTATATCGAAGTTTATTCAAAGTTTAGTCCAGGTTTTGTCCAAGTGTTGTTCGTGGCTTCCATGATAAATCGAATACAAAATATAGTTATAGTAATAAACAGGAGTTAGCAAGAAAATCCATTCATTGTCCTCACTCTCTTTCCATCTTAAACTGTTTCGTACCCACTGCAATGATTTACAGTTTCCATTAGGTTTTGTTCAGTTTTGTCCGGTTTTAACCGGTTAAAACCAGGTTTTGTCCACTGCCCTGTCCAAAACCTGTTTTGGACGGACAAAACCCAACCCTGCTTAGAATCGAAAATTTTTTTGAAATCATTGAAAATATTCGAACTACAATCTCTAAGGACCATAATAACTAAGATCGTTCGAGTATAACAAATTTTATACTTAATGAAGCTTGTAACAGAACTTAATTGTCACGCTGTATATATACTATACACACACATTAATCGCGTTTTATTATAAAGGACAAGCGCGCTTCGCTTGCTTTCGCTGCGAGGCTGTAGGACTCTTTAGTTCAGCCAGAGGAGCACTTCGGGCGCTTGGGCTTACATTGATTAAATACAAGAGAGATAACATCTCTAAAAATGTCTGCCTTAGTGTTAAAATCGATATCACTCGAAAAATCATCAAATGTAAAAATTTGTAAATTTTTGATGAGTAATGATGACGTCATAACTGAGTGATAAGTCAACATTTTATGATGATAGTAAATCACATGTGAAGAAAATTAAGATACACATTCAAAAATATTTCAGTATTCTATCATCTAAAATGGCTGAATTGAGTGGAAAAACAAAATTCCAAAATATAAAAATGGTGACAATGGGGTCATAATTAAATAATGAGTTGACATTTTAGTCTGAGGTCAGAATATATTGGACCCATAGCCAAAAGACTTCCACATGCCAAAAATCAGATTTATGTGCCTGGAAGTTTCTTCAATCAATTCGTTAAGATATATATACATATATATAGATACAGGCGCACTTAGATTCTTGCGCTGCGCGGCTGGTGGACAGTTTTGTGTCCGCAGGAGGCGCCCTTTGGGCGCCTGAGTCAAGATTAATTAATTATAAAGTAGATAGGATCTCTAAATATGTCTGTATTATTGTTATAATCGACATCACTAAAAATCACAACATAAGTCAATTTTTATTTTTTATTTGTAATGATGATGTCATAACAGAGTGATGCGCAATCATTTTTTTAAATAATTGAATCCTATGTGAGATGTATTAATATATCCATTATATTAAAATCTTAGCCCTCTATCACCTAAAATAGCTGAATTATGGTAAAAAAAACTGAAATTTCAAATTATAAAAAAGGTTATAAAGACGTCATAATTCACATTTTCGTCTGATGTCAGAAATTAGTGGAGCTATAGCCAAAAGACTCCCACATGCCAAAAATCAGCTTTCTGTGCATGGCTGTTTCTACAAACTATTCGTTAAAGATATATAAATATATATACGTGTGTGCAGGCATAACCTTATCCTTACTATTAAAACTCGATTAATGTTTATATACTACTATGTGTGTATATATACTATATACACTAACCGGACAAAAGTATTTGTACACTATATTATTCTCCACACAAATAGTACTAAATTGGCTATTTCATGAAGGGAAAAGTATTCAAACTATTAAGAGTCAGATTTAAGATTCGAAATATTCACATTCGAATTAGTAATAGTTGAAGATTTCTAATAAATTGCTCAACCCAATGAGTAAAATTATCAACCTGTGGTACAAGAGGTAGTACATCACCGTTATGAATAGTGATAAAAGGGAACATACGTGGCACAAAGTGGCAGTGATTGATGATTTGAAAACATTGGGAATTAATAATTGATTAGAAATTTCCTGCAATAACTAATTCGAATGCTTTCGAATTTGAAACCCGGTTAATTATCACTTACCGTTTCTTCTTCATGAATAGACCCATTTCAGTATTAAATGCACTTGAGATAATGAAGTGTGCAAATACTTTTGTCCGGGTAGTGTATATATATATATACATTACCTGGCCAAAAGTATTGGAACACCACATTGCTTTGCATCATAAGCAATACTAGATGGGGCTATCAATGGACGCCAATCAATTAAAACCACCAAGATTTATGAAATCTAACATCAATTTCGAAATATACACACTCGAATAAAATCAATCTAAGGTTATTATAGATAACCTTTTCCAAAGTGCGATTACTAGTACCTGTATTACCTTGTGTCACTTTCCACCATTAAATATTATGGGAACAAGTGGATCAAGGTGGCACAAGCGATATCAATTCCCTTTAGGCACAATTGATGAATAGAAAACTTCTAAACTAAATAACTCGAGGGTGTAGATTTCGAATTTGATGTCAGATTTTCAGTAGCTGTCTTGAGTTTAATGAATTCGCCTCAGTGGAGAGACCCATTTTAGTGTTATTTATGATGCAAATAAATATGGTGTTCTAATACTTTGGCCAGGTAGTGTATATATATATATATATATATATATATCAGTAACGAATTGATTGAAGAAACTGGCAGGCACAGAAAGCTGATTTTTGGCATGTGAGAGTCTTTTGGCAATGACTCAACAGAGTCCTGAGCTCAGAGCAAAATGTCCACTCATCATGGAATTATGACGTCATTGTCACATTTTTTAAAGTTAAGCAATACAGTTATTCGAGCATAACTCAGCCATTATAGGAGATAGAAGGCTGAAGTTTTAATAGAATCTGCATACTATCATACCTCACATATGATGGAAATATCATCCAAAAATGATGACACATCACTTTGTTATGACGTCATCATTACTCATCAAAAATTTAAAAATTGATAAATTTGGTGATTCTTCTTCGTGCGATATCGATTATGACAGTAGGACAGACGTATTTAGAGATGTTATTTCAACTATAATTAATCAATGGTGACCACAGCAGAGAATCTTTCGAGGAATAAAAAAATATTTTTCACGTTTTGGGGGAATAAAAAAACATTTTCCCGCAATAAAAAAATATTTATGGATTAAAAAATTATGTTAAAATTTGTTCGGATAACTGAAATAATGTGTTCGGATAACTGAAATAATGTGTTCGGATAACTGAAATGGTGTGTTCGGATAACTGAAATAATGTGTTCGGATAACTGAAATGGTGTGTTCGGATAACTGAAATAATGTGTTCGGATAACTGAAATGGTGTGTTCGGATAACTGAAATGATGTGTTCGGATAACTGAAATGATGTGTTCGGATAACTGAAATGATGTGTTCGGATAACTGAAATGATGTGTTCGGATAACTGAAATGATGTGTTCGGATAACTGAAATGATGTGTTCGGATAACTGAAATGATGTGTTCGGATAACTGAAATGATGTGTTCGGATAACTGAAATGATGTGTTCGGATAACTGAAATGATGTGTTCGGATAACTGAAATGATGTGTTCGGATAACTGAAATGGTGTGTTCGGATAACTGAAATAATGTGTTCGGATAACTGAAATGATGTGTTCGGATAACTGAAATAATGTTTAATAAATCAAATCCTTAAAAATATATGTTCTAAAATTGTGCGTAGCATTGTCAATTTTTTTGGCTATACATACATGTAAGTAGTATTCAAATCATAATACGTTCTTTAATAACATCTAAGTTGGTACATGTGCATTTAAGAGCGTCAAATACGTATTTCGCTTATCCGAACGATTTCACTTATCCGAACACCAATCTTTGAACTAACAAACGGAGGTGTTCGGATAACCGAGGGTGTACTGTAGTGGTTATTAGTGATGAAAAAACTAACAAGAAAAAACTTTGAAAGTGCTACTATTAATAGTCTATTATGCTACTAGCCTCCGAAAAATAAAAAAATATTTTCACGAATTCTGAATTTATAAAAAATATATCGAACAAAAAAATTCTAGCTAAATAAAAAATGTGCTTAAAAGATACCCTGGACCACAGGCGCCCGAAGGCCTCCTCCGGCGGACACTTTGTGTCCGCCAGCCGCGCAGTGCAAACAAGCGAAGCGCGCTTGTATATACTATATATAGTATATATATATATATATATATGTAACAAATTGATTAAAGAAACTGCCAAGCGCAGAAAGCAGATTTTTTGCATGTGGGAGTATTTTGGCTCTGGCTCCAGTAAGTTCTGAGCTCAGACCAAAATGTCGATACAGCATGGAATTATGATGTCATTGCCACCTTTTTTATAATCAGAAATTTTAGTTTATCGACCATAATTCAGCCATTTGAAGTGATAGAAGGCTGAAATTTTAATAGAATATTTATATTAATATACCTCACATATGATGTAACTATCTTCAAAAATGATGACTCATCACTCTGTTATGACATCATCATTACGTAACAATATTTTTAAAAATTAACAAATTTGGTGATTTTTCATGCGATATCGATTATAAAAGTAGGACAGGCTATAGCCTACTGTATATAAGACCTCATAGTAACTAGCGGATTTGGGACTAGGGATGCGGTAGAAGATGGTTGGACAAATACATGAGCTGCCTTAAATCAATGAACAAAGCACAATAGAGATTAGGAATGTATTACCAGCATATATAAATATGGTGTCAAAGTATCCATATCCGTTGTTAAAATTTAGATTAGTCACCATATGGTTGCGCAATAGGGTATATTTGTAACAAATTTGATGATTTTCAGAGGCCGTTTAAAGGCATTTTTAAGCGTTATTATTATAAAACTTTCGCATAGAACTGAGATGTGAAGGGTTACTACGAAAAATTTGGACTTTTTTCATGGAATGCAGTGTTGCTATGGAAACGTGTTTTGGTCAGTTGAAGTTATATCTTGAAAACCAAGATTTTTCTGGTATAAACCTATTCATATCTCAGTTCTATGCAAAAAAATTAATAATAAAAACACTTAGAAGTGAAGGGGCATTCTGAATGTTCGGAGGGAGAAGATTTCACTCAACAGGCGCAGCTAAAGTGAAAGCACGATCACCCAAGGTTTTGTTGGATTTTATAGTAGGATATTCAAGGAGGATGGCGTTGGATGATCGTAGTGTGCGATTGGATGTCTGAATACAGTTTGTCTCATAATTATTTAGAATTTGATGTTACATTTCAATCCATAGTCGATCTTACTATTTTAAGTTCAATACTCACTAAGTAGACGTAAATAAGTGAAATAGTCTCTAAAGTTTACTAATTTGAATTTTTTTTACATTTCATTAGTTTGAGAATTTGCTCTCTCATCACGATGACGTCATAATTAAATAATTTGGTATATTTTCCTTCCTAAGACTTTATAGCCTTCTAGTGTTTTTTGAATAGCATTTCATGGCTCAGAGAATAAAGCGAGACCTTGTTCGAACGCTATTAGAGACCAACAAGTTGAGCCCAAAGGAGATCAGTGAGGAGGCTAGCGTTTCATTGGCAACGGTTTACAATGTGAAAAATAAACTGAAAGCAGGGGACTCACTTGAACATGCAAAAGGTGGGGGCAGACCTGGGGATAAACAGCACCAAATCGCTCGTTCTGTTGCTCAATACATCAAACAAGATGATGCTAGATCTGTTCGCGAAATTGCCTCTGAAATAAACAATAAAGGGGGGTTATCTGTGTCGAAAGACACCGTACACCGTTGTTTGAGAAGAATGGACTATTCGAAGCCCAAGCCATACACTGTACCGATGTTGTCCAATAAGAACCGGCTTAAGAGGCTAGATTGGGCTAAAAAGAACAAAAGGAGGATGTGGTCCAGGGCAATATTTGCTGATGAGGCTTCATTTTGGCTTTCTAGGGGAAAAATAAGGATGTGGACAAAAAGCGGTCAAAAAAAGCCCCAGTATTCAGTGAAGCACTCGGCAAAAGAACACGTTTGGGCAGCCTTTTCTTCCATGGGAACCTTCCCCTTGTGCGTTTTCACCCAGAATATGGATACTACTTTGTATCTAAAAATCCTTGAATGGCATTTGTTGCGACAGGCAGAGGCATTCCACGAGAAAAGGTGGTACTTGGTTCAAGACAACGATCCGAAACACACTTCACGTCTTGCCAAGCGATGGATGGATGAAAAAATGCCGAACAAACTCTTAGATTGGCCAAGTCAGAGCCCAGACGTCAATCCCATCGAAAATATCTTTGGCTGGTTGAAATATCAACTTGCAAGATCACGCCCAAGAACGATTAGCGAACTCAAGGCGAAGTTGGTTAACATTTGGGAGAGTCTTAGTCCGAAATTTCTTGAGCCCTATTGGAAATCGATGCCTAAAAGATGCCAAATGTTATTAGATAATCAAGGAAACAAAATTAAATATTGAACTACATATATTTCCGAATAGTTTGGCATATCGATCACTTTATTTAGTCGAATGGATGTTGTCGTTATAGTAATTTTTATGATTCTAAATAATTATGAGACAAACTGTATATATGATTTGGCTGATATCATCCGGAGCAGGTGAATGGATTGCTTTGTGAGTAATGAGGATTTTGAAGAGGATGCGATGTTTAACAGGCATCCATTGGAGGTTGATAAGAAGAATAAAAAGACGAGAAGGTAAGGGAGACATAGTAGATCAGTCTGGCTGCACTGTTCTGGATTCGTTGGAGTCGAACTACTAAGGACGAGGGGGAAGCATACAAGAGGCTGTTACAGTAGTCAAGACGAGATGTGATAAGAGCATTAACGAGAGTTTCACAGATTCGCCTAGATATATACTTTCTAATACGCCGGATGTTATATATGGTAGTAGAAGCAGGAGGAGAGAGGGTGTTTTCCAGCCAAGTTCCTAGATTCCGTACTTCTTTAGGAGAAGAGATTCTCGACCCACCAACAGAGATGCTAGCAGTTTGAAACTTAGACAGTTTTTACGAATCCCTATTATAAGGAACTCAGTCTTGGTGTCATTGATTAGCAACTTGTTGGTGAGGAGGCAAGAACGAATCGCAGAGATACAAGATTGGATGGAGAAAAGGCAGTATCTTCAGAAGAGATGGAAAGGGGTTTAAAATTACGCCGTACTTCAGATCCCGCACACGGTCATTCAGCACCTGCCTCTGCATGTCCGCGGTAGCAGTGGCGAAGGACCAGGTGTAGTTCTTCGAACGCCAACTGCTCGTACAGGCCACGCCGTTCCGCTCGCCCCAAGCAAGGAAGGCCTCCGACTTATACATGGAGACTTCCTCTGATCCCAGAACCATAGTGAGGTCGACGAGAGGCAGCGCAGACGCCTTCGCTCCTCTAGCTTGGTCTGCGCCTGTTGCGTCGTCTTCTCCTTCGCCGTGGCCCACATCTCCTGGGGCGTGAGTTTGGCGTTGCCGTGCAGAGCAGGGTTCTTGTCCGCGGTTTTCTGATGATCCGTCAGGTCGGATCTCTGGAACCCCACCTTCTGCACACACCAGTCACTGAACTTGTTCTTCGCCTCACGAACAGAACAGGTACCACAGCGGTACTCACACGCAGCTCCCTTCTGTCGCACTTCCAGCCAAGAGAAGTCTTTCGTATAGTCACCAAGAGACTTTCCCATTATCTAAACAATCTAAAATGAATGTAATATTGCTGCTATGGTCATGTCAGTACAGTGAAGGGAAGTCAACGTGGTAGTTCTAGTCACGCCCCTTGTCATAGTACGGTAGAGCATGAAATCTGAGCACGGAATTTTTCTCCCACCGGAAGTGTCGTCACAGAAATTAAATTAACTTCACGGATCTAAAGGATCCGTCACGGATTCTTAGAGGGAACACTGCATATATATACATAGTACAAGCGCGCTTTGCATGCTTGCGCTGCGCGGCTGGAGGACACTTTGTGCACGCCGGAGACGCCCTTTGGGGGGCCTGGAGTCACATTGGCAAATAATAAGGGAAATAACATCTCTAAATACTTCTGTTCTACTGTTATAATCGATATCGCAACAAAAATAACCAAATTTAACAATTTTTAAAATTGTTGATGAGTAATGATGACGTCATAACAAAGTGATGAGTCATCATTTTTTGATGATATTTGCATCATTTGTGAGGTATTTTAGTATACAGAATCTATTAAAATTTCAGCCTTCTATCTCCTATAATTGCTGAGTTATGCTCGAATAACTATTGCTTAACTTATAAAAATGTGACAATGACGTCATAATTCCATGATGAGTTGACATTTTGCTCTGAGCTCAGGACATAGTGGAGCCAAAATACTCCCACATGCCAAAAATCAGCTTTCTGCGCCGGGCAGTTTCTTCAATCAATTCGTTGCAGATATATATATATATAATACTGCCGGTCAAAACGAATTGCTCAAAATGGGTTTACCCAAAATTCGATTGATTTTCACAATGATAGCTCGTCCCTCGTAACCTTCTCTGGACTGAAGGGGAATTTTTTATCAAATATATTGATAATATGTCTTAAATCGATCCTTTTTGCTTTTCTGACTAATAAGCTGTCTTACCTTTTGGTTGTGACACGAGGCCTACCCGGAATATTGAGGTCTCTTACCGAGCAAGCCAGTATATGTTTCCATAGGATCTCACCTACGCTTTTTTTGCTACACTCAACCATTTTAGCTACCTCCGTCTGAGTATGGCCATTTTCCGATAACAATATCAGGATTGTGAGAATATCATTGGAAATTCGGGGTTTCGAAGGCATTGAAAATTTGATAAATACTGAGAAATTGTAATAAAGAGTAGAAAAGTGAAATAGGAAAGTTATCCAAATATAATGAATGGAATATCTGTATTAGTGTGACTTATCAAAATACACAGATATGTATACGGTTTCACAAGAGAAACTATCTAGTGAGTCGAAAACTATTTGACATCCATTATACTGTACACATTGATTTTGAGCAATTCTTTTTGACCGGCAGTATATATATATATATATATATATACACTGCCCTACCAAAAGTATTCGTACACCCCAATAATACCCATACAAATTGAATAAATCGTATCCATTTTGGGAGTCAATATTAATAAATCAGTAACAGTTTGACTAAATTTAACTTAAAATTCATATTCTACACACTCGATTTACTTATTGTATAGTCTTTCAACTCAATTACTCTACTTTCAACATAAATATTTGAACATTTACTTCATTGTGCCACATACCATAAATTAATGCCACTATATAAGATGGCGTTAGTGGCACTAGGTGTCGCGAGTTGAAATATTTTAGCTTTAAAATAGAGTAATTGAGTTGAAAGACTATAAAAAGTAGAATTTGAATTTGGAGGCAAATTTAGTCAAACTGTTACTGATTTATCACTATTGACTCCAAAATAGATGCGATTTATACAATTTGTATGGGAATTATTGGGGTGTACGAATACTTTTGGTAGGGCAGTGTATATATATATATATATAAAATATATATATACAAATTAATCGAGTTTTAATAGTAAGGATACACTACCCGGACAAAAGTATTTGCACACTTCATTATCTCATGTTATTTAAGGATACCGGAATTCGAATTTTTTTTAATTGTCTTAAAAGTAACTTCATAGGATAGGTTTTCACTCTGAGCTCGAATGATTTCATAATAATTAAGATTTTCCAAATTATTACCCCCCCCTATATCTTCCCTAACAATTGAAAATTTCGATCACATTTTAATTTTTTTTTTTAAAAATTTTTTTTCACCCTCAGTCTCAAAGTGGTTTATTTGATGATTTTATTATTACTTAGATGATTTAGTATTTTATTAGACGTTTTAACCTAGTCTGTTAGAGCGTTGTAATTTTTCCATCATGTAATACATGTGTAACCAAGATCGAACCTCATTCATTCATTTTTTTCTTTTTGCTCCAGAAATATTCAATATTACGTTATCAATTAGTAATGATTGTTTTATTGTTTGTACTTGTGGTATATACTATGGATTCTCTACTCATTTCCCTTGAAAAAGAGATATAACTCCACTTGATAAAGATGATGAAATCTTTTAAACAATAAAAAGTTTTACTCAATGAATTCTAGATCTATTCTTTTACTATTTTGTATTTATTTTTAGCATTGTTGTTTAATCATTACAGTTAGATTTAGTGCCCAATAATTTGATCAAAACTCAAATTGATTTCAAAATATTTTATGAAAATACTAATATACTTTTTACATAATTAGAGTTTTAGCATACTGTCATTCCAGTGATGTCTTTCACCTCTTCGAGTAGCGATGCCCTCCTTGTTATTTGAGATGTTGGTGGCCCCAATTCTGGGGTCGATTCTGGTTCAATCTCTCCAGATTCTCTTGTTCAATCCTCCACCACCTCTACACCCAGTACAATTGGACTTTCCAGGAATTTTTTTGATTTTGAATTATCTTCCCAGGAGGCAGCAGCTTCTTCCCACCAATCTCCTCCAACATCGAAAAAAGGGCGCCCATTTAGAAGACTTTTGGTGGGAATTAACACACCCTGCCCAAAAAGACTGTCAAACTGGATGAATCACGACCACATAAAAATGTAGGGCACCGACTTCCTAGGAGAGGATATATATCCGATATATCAGTGCCTAGAATGTCCACTAAATCACAAATGTCATGCCATTATCCAACCTCTAACCGCATTGTTTCGGTTGGTGCACATAGGCCTAGAGGAATGCGGTTACTTGACATGGACATTCTGTCCGATGTTTTCGCGTGTCTCAAATGTTCGGACTGCGGAGGTCACTTAGAACTTTACGAACATCCGTGGGAACATGGATGGAATACGCGTTTTTTTGTGAAATGTAGCCGTTGTCTCCTAGTTGTTTCAGAGTTTCCTTCCTCCAGACCTCTTGAGAAGCCAAGGAACGAAACATGTGTCAATGTTTCCCTTCCAGTCAGAGAAATGACGGATGTTACTATGCGTTCCGTACTCGCTGTACTCTCTACTGGAATGTCCTGGAGAGATCTCTACAAGTTTTCCACAATCTTTGATATGCCTCCACCTCTTAGACATATGCCTACGCGATATATCGAACGCTTGGATACCCTTGGAACCCAGGCATGCCATATCTCTATGCTCTCCGCAGCTCAGAATTTGAGATCGCGAGTCGACGCACAACCATCTCCTGAGTCTAAAGCGATCAATGTTATCGTTAGCTGTGACAGTTCCTGGAAGACTCGAGGCTTTTATTCCAACATTGGCTTCGGATCTGTTATTTCCACAGTGTCGAAGAAGGTTCTGGATTTCGAGCTTCTTAGTCGGCTTTGTGAGAAGTGCGGAACATGGTCAGCGGCAAAGCGAGAATCTGAACCCGAGAAGTACAGTCAGTGGCTTGAATTACACCGGCCTCATTGCATGAAAATTTTTGAGGGATCTTCGCAGGCAATGGAACCAGAGGCAACTCGACGCATTTGGGCTCGGTCTTGCCTATTCGATCTTTGTCGGGGGTGGTGATTCTAAAGCATATCAAGCTGTCTCTAGTATGAATCCTTATCAATTTATCAAATTAAGTAAGCAGGAGTGTACCACTCATGTAACAAAACGACTTGGAAAACATTTAAAAAAGATAAAAAATAACACGAAAAACCATACATACATACAACATCACCTAACAGAAGACAAGGCAAATTATATTTCATCTAATTATTCGACTGTAGTCTTCCAGAATCGGGGTAAATCAGCGGATTCTATTTCACAGGCCTTATGGATTTTAGTTTCTCACGTCGCAGGAGATCATAATAAATGTCCAGATGGGTCAGCATCCTGGTGCCGATGGAAACTAGCCGAAACTACTGGTTCAATCGCTCCCCCAGCTGTTACAAATTTTTCCACCTTGGAAATTGCGAAAGTTGAAGAGACATTCCAACTATTTGCTATCGAGTTTTGTAGTCATCTCACTCATGGTTTGAATCAGAATGCCAATGAATCACTCCATAATACTATCTGGAGTTTGATTCCCAAGAGTCGATACGTGTCTCCACAGTCAATTCGTGTTAGCGTCAAGTTTGCTATCCTGATTTTCAATGAAGGCGAAGCTTTTATTTATAAGCTCATGGCAGAGCTAGGATTGAATCCCTCTGAGAATATATACTTTAAAGCAATGAACCGCGAAAATGAACGCAGAAGGAATGCTAGTCGTCAGGTCGGGGCCAATGTCCAACGACGAAGGAGGCGTCTTCGTAATATGAAGCTACATCGTGAAAGAGATATACAGAAAAAAGAGGGTGGGCCAAGTTATTTAAGTTCATCATTTGGTTCAGAGAGTAGTGTTGGAATATATTCTGGTCCTAGCTCTTCGAGAGGTCGTAGAACTTCTCTTCGTGGAACCAGGAAGGTTGTAACACGAGGAAAGACATCGATAACAGCACGCGAAGAGAGGAATATCGTTTCGGTTTCTTCTCTTCGGTCCAAGAGGAGTCTTTTTAGCTCGTCAGATGAGTCTCCAGGGTATCATAGCTCTGTTGAGGATATTTCTAGTCCTAGTGACGTTAGTGAGGATGACAAAACGTGCTATTTGTGTGACCTTGAATATCACCCAGTTCTCAATAAGCGTCAAATTGGTCGTAAAGAGAGTGTTGATTGGCTCAGATGTGTTAGGTGCTCTGGATGGTGGCATTTTTATTGCGTGGATGAGTCAAGAGTCAAAGACCGCAATCAATGGATTTGCGAAGTATGTCCACAGAAATAATATGATTTCCATTCCAAAATTCACAGGTTTATTTATAAACCAATTCCAGGTTTAGATATAAACCGAAATGTACATTATGATAGAATCTCTTTTACCTAGATACAATTAGGGAAAGCTAATCTGATACATTTCCAAAATCCTATTCAATAAACTAGGTGATATTAGTATAAGCACAATAAAAGCGTTGGAAAAATAGCAAAAGTAAAGGTTATCAAGGGAATAATTGCGAATAATACTTCAAAATAAGTTAAAATTTAGATAAAGTTCAGAATTGGTTGATGTCCGGGCAATTAAGTACCTGGGGCCTTATTCACTAAGAAAACTTAAGATTTGCTTAACTTTATATAACTTTATATAGTGGAAATTTGAAGAGTTGCATTACGATTTGGGTAAATAGATGTTCAATGATACCAATAGAAATATAAAATACCTAAATACTGGAAATATTCCAAGTCACTCTCGAAATATTCGTGATGTCATACTTAAGTATTATGACGTCATACTTAACTTAAAATATTACGTAACTTTCTGAAAAGTTTAACAAATGAGTCAAAATTTGTCAAGCATTTCAATTGTACCACTTAAAATTAATAGAGTATGCAATCAATTTGATTTCTTTAAAAATCTCTTCCAATTTTGAAGATTTAAAAGTTAAGCAAATCTTAAGTTTTCTTAGTGAATAAGGCCCCTGATATATAAAATTACATTAAATAATATACTAATATAGAGGTTCCTCAAGGAACCTTCTGTCAAAAAACACATATTTCTCGAGCTATCATTGCTTTTACTGTTATACAAATCCTATGCTGGGGAACTTTGAATACATGTAAAAAGGGTGATCCTGATCAAGAAATATGAGTCACTTGATTACTTTATCCAGGAAAATCTTACTATTGTTGCTATTAATGCACATAAAAAAATGGTTCAATTTCCTTAAAAAATGTCGAAGTTATGGCCTTGGATCTTTTCCAAGGCCATAACTTCGACATTGGAACTTTAAAATTTGTACAAAACCCCCCTTTTTTCGGGGAAAACAAGACATTTCTCTTTATCTTAGGATCTAAATGCCCAAATTCTTAGCTCTTAACTGCTAATATACATTTATACCGCTAAATATACATGATTCATTAATAACAATTGCTTCGTATACAATGGAATGTTGATTTTTTTAATTTATTAGCATTTGATGACGCAGCAAAATCAGAAAATACTAACTTGAAAACTAAAAGTCGTAGACTCTTGTTCTAACTTCCTAATATACTTTTGAGATGCCCCTCTTTCACTATAAACGAATAGATTTAACATTTTATATCAATTAACATGGATTACTATTCTCAAATTTTTGAAAACATTCGGGACTTCGGGCCTCAGCGAAATCTAGCCATTTATAAAAGATTTTTCAATATTTATCATTAATTTCACTTCAAATATGTTAAAATAATGTAGTTCTATGATATTATACACCTGCAAACGCATTTCGTCGTCATTTATTACACATTGTACATTATCTTGAATCGATTAACTTTAAATCCTTATATCTCATAACTTTAAAATTCAAAAATTAGTTGTCTTTAAATAATTAAATGTCAAATTTGCCTTGAGATATAAGGCTGAAATTCATAGTAGTTGTTCAATATCATTGTGCGATAAACGTAGGACCACCAGATTTCATATCTTATAACTTTGCGATTTTATTGCTGATTTTCAAAAAAAAAGGGGTTTTTTCGCCGATTTTGGCACTTTTTTTCAAATCTCTATAAAATGAACGATTTTTGTAATTTTAACTTTCTTCTGGTCCTAGGCGATAGCAAATATGATAGACTATATATGAATCAATTTTGAAAGCATTTGCTCCAATGGTATGTTCAAAACAATTCACAGAGTGAAAAATTCTCCACTATTAGGATGTGCTAGAAAAAAAAAATTTGGCATGCGTTATTATTTTTTAAAGAAGATACCTCCCCACGCTTAACATCTTATATATCTCTCTTCTTGCTGTAAGCCAAACCTAAGGATTTTTCGCGGGCGGTATCCTTAATAATAAAATGAGTCTATTCATCAAGATTAAAACTCCTAAACGGTAAGTGATACAACTAATCTTGTTTCGGATTCGAAATCTTTGCATTCGATTTAGTTTTTGTAGGACATTTCTAATCATTATTAATTCCGAATGTTTTCAAATTATCAATCACTGCCACCGTGTGCCACACATGTCCCTTTTTATTACTATACATGATGGTGATATATATCTCCTTGTGCCACAGGTTGATAACTTTATACATTGGGTTGAGCAATTTATTAGAAATCTTCAACAATTACTAATTCGAATGTGAAGATTTTGAATCTTAAATCAGCAGACTCTTAATTGTAGAATGCCCAGCATTTATATGGCTTCAGTGTCATAGAAAATGGCTGGGAGACATCCGCGATATCGGGAACACTGTGTCCCCTTTCGGCATTCTACGATTAATAGCTCTTAGAGTTTGATTACTTTTTCGTTCATGCAAAGATTCAATTTAGTACTATTTGTATGGGGAATAATGTAGTGTCCAAATACTTTCGTCCGGTTAGTGTATATACACATTAATCGAGTTTTAATAGTAAGGATAAACAAAACTTTCGCCCTTATACTCCACCTGGATGCTGTGCCCCACCATAAGAAAATCCTGGATACGCCAGAATCGATGCGGACTCAAAAAAATTGAGCATAACCCTAAACATTTCAATTAATAAAAGACGTAAGCAATAATATTTGAAAACATAATCAGTATATGATTGACTTACCAAAGAACAAATGATGCGATCCAATCAAACATATAGATGTACACAAGACAGAACTAGCCGTTTTTTCAAAATGAATCTTTTTCATTTTTCGCATGTCATCTGTAATTAAATGAACAACATATATATCACCTTCCTTAGAAGACAAAACAAGTTTATCAGGTTCAGAAAGATATGTATAACGAGAACAGTCCAATGAAATTACAATATTTTCGTCATACTCCATGGGAAAATCGGTATTGTTATCAGTAAATGAATTGAGTGATAAACCATAGGACGGAACTCCTTGATTAAGATGAATAACACAATTAGCTCCTAAAACTAACACACCACCAATTGGCTTATATAGAGAAATTAGACCAAAAGAATCACATGGTAAACTAGGAACTGACCAAATTACCGGATTAGATTGATCATTTAGATTAAGTGATACAGCTAAAAGCTTGACATTATCTTTTCTAGATTTAACAATACCAATCCAAGTATTAATAGGGGAATATAAAAATACTAAAGTTGGTTCACCATATCCATGTAAAAACTGAAAATCCAAAACATTGGACAAGGAAATATCAATATCTTTAAGATTTATAACATATGAATGTAATGGTGAAGGAAAAGAGGTGTCTTGACCTAATATTTGAAGAAAAGAAGTTAGTTTAGGAATGTATTATTTTTAAATCGTATAATATTGGGGAACAATATTCTGAAGTGGTGATTAATCATTACTTTTGAATCCATAGTGATAAATGGATTAAAAAGAGAAATATGTACTATTAGCTATGAAATTAAAAACAATACTATAAGTCTGAAAATAAAAATATGCATAATTATATTTATCACATCAAGAAATTAAATGATGAGTAAAAGGGAAATACAATAAAGCTAACTATAATAGCCACCAAGGACTGCACAAAAATGACCGTTATTTAAAGGCGATCAATTGACCTCCATATAATTGTAAAGTCAAAGAAGGGGTATTATTTAGTTACTCGAGGGCCGCACAACCTTAGACTTGTATTGTGCTTGATGACTCAGGGGCGTAGGAACCTAATTAATATTGGTCCGTAACAGCAGGTATTCTACTCAGAGAAAAATATTCATCCTGCTGCTTCTAGCCTGAGTGTAGCTTTTAGAAAATTATTGGTCCGGCAGCTGCGAACCTGTTCCTACGCCAATGTGACTGTATTTTACTCATATGGTGTTTAACGAGGAAGATTTAATACGGAAGATCATGTATATGACTCACTACATACTTTGCTTAATTATAGAAAAGTCTAATGCGATATCTGACATTGTTTCTGTTTGCACAAAGTGTCAATGTCTGCTCGTGTATTTGATGTCGCAATCCGCAAGACTCCTGATAGATGATTATCTGTTAAGAGTGATCTAGACTTGCTTTTGACATTTTTCATCATTGAGAACAGCTGTTCACAGGAATTAGTGCTGCCAAATAAGGAAATGAACTTTAGGGCGTGTTGTGATAAATTAGGAAATATACTAGCTGATTGAACATATTGACCGTAGAATGTCACAAGGTCAGTCTCTGCAAAAGCTCTCTTCATCTCAGAAATATTCTGCATTTCAATTAGTTCTAGTTGGAACATATCGGGAGCATTCGTGGCATCAATTCCAAACGGATCTGCAAACAACTTCATTTCAGTAAATCTGTCACTAAAGTCCGAAAATCTTAGTTCAAATTCATTGATTAAGTAGTTGATCAGTGCGGAATACTTAACATGATCCACTGTTTCACTTTGTCTTGTAGATAAAGTTGAGAAATGCACAATATTTTTCAAATTAAATTGTTGATGAAATAACTGTAGCTTGTTAATGAACGCTTTGAAATGCTCATACAGGTTGTTAATGAATTGCTTTTTTCCTTGCAGTTTCAGATTTAATTCCATGAGATACTTGGTAATGTCAACTAGGAATGCGAGATCATTCAACCACTGATCATCATCCAGAAAGCTTGCATCCTTTCCTTTGATGGTAATGAATGTTTTTATTTCTTCAAGTAGTGACCAATATCTGGCTAGAGTAGACGCTCTACTGAGCCAGCGAACATGACTAAAGTAAATAACATCGTTATTGTCTGACCCTACCTCTGCAAGAAATGCTTGGAATTGTCTGTGATTGAGTCCCTTCGACCTTATAAAATTGACTGAATTAACAACATTCTCCATCACATGTTTCATTTCTAAGGTCTTTGCACAAAGTTGTTCTTGATGAATAATGCAATGGTATGTCATGATAGGAAAGGGCATTGATTTGAGCATTAGGCTGACAAAAGCTTTGTGCTTTACAGTCATAGCAGGAGCTCCATCAGTTGTTAGACCACTTAGCTTATCATCTGCAAGGTTGAATTTCGTAAAAACACGTTTTACTTCATTGAAAATATCTAGTCCGGTGGTTGTGTCTTTCATTGGACCTCGTACAAAAATTGCCAGTTGAGCTGTATCGCTTACATCGGTGCTTTCATCAAGGGCTAAGTTGTAAAATTTGCAAGCATGGAGCCGTTTAATTAGTGAAGATTCGATGTTGGATGTTAGATCATCTACTCTTCTAGCAACAGTTTGGTGTGAAAGACTGGTGCTCTCTACTGTAGACTTCTTATCTGGGCATGCCACAGATACAAATATGTCCAAGCAATCTTTTACAAATTCCCCTCCAGATAATGGTTTTCCTCTCTTGGCTATCGCTTCTGATATTAGAAAGCTGATCTTAGTTGCTGTTTCAGAACTTAATTTAGCAGTTTTGAAGTAAGATTGTTGACTGGTAACGCTAGCTTTCAACAGATTCACCCGATCGATTCTAACCTGCCCTGTAAGGTTGTAAATTTAACGGCATGTTTAGTAGAATAGTGTCGTTTGATATTATATTCTTTGAATACGGATATCTTCTCCTGACATATCAAGCACAATAAGCACTCATTGTGCTCTACAACGAAAAAGTCAAACGTCCAAGAGGATTTGAAAACTCGACATTCATGATCAATTTTCCTTTTCTTTCCAATACTTACGGGAGTGGACATATTTGCAAATAAATAATTGGATATAGTTTCAGATTGTATATTACTTGTAAGTATTTGGAATTTAGGGAATTTATATGAGCTATTCTAGTTGAGAGAATCCCTTATGTGTTTGATCAATATATGATCCAATGAGATTATACAGTAAGTTATGTATATCACACCCTTCTTAAAATGGTTTCAATCGATTTGGTTTTGCAGAATTAAGTTTCTTGGGTTTCACTCAATTAAGTATCACTAGAAAACTGGGAACAGTTCCCTAACATGTCGGCGGGCCGGATTGTGGCCCGCGGGCCGTAGGTTGGACAAGCCTGATTTAAAAGGTCGTCACATGTACAGCGGATTGGTGTATAAAATGGCAGTAAAAGCAGGTTCCACTGTATGTTTAAATATTATTTCACTATCCATATTTGCCATTAAGCGACCATCACTCGATATGGTTTACACCAAATTTGGAGATCGGAATTTTTACATTCCAAGTTGTTACTAGGGAGGCACCAAAATTAATGGAAATTTGATGCTGAGCATCAAAATTTTCTATCATTTGAAAGGTTATATCTTAGTTTCAAAACCGGCGATTTTTATAGTTTAGGGTCAACGACGGGGTCGTGTCAAATCACCTTCTGATATTCCGATTTTTGTAAACTTTTAGTATGTTACTCTTAAGACATGATACAACGGAAAATGCAGTAAAACAATTTCTTTGGGGGTCATGCACCATATTGACCTGGCTAATATGTTAATTCGGATTAAAGTAAAAAGATTGAACAGCCATTGCAACACAGGAAAATAGCAACAGTCTGCGAATTTTAAATAACGCTCAAAAGTTAATTAAAGACAGTTCAGAAACTGTCAAAAATTGTCCTGAATTGGTAAATTGTACAGAGTAGATGATTTATCACAATTCTGATAAATTAGTTTGTGTATTTGATCACACATTTGTATCGGTTGTTGATACATTTCTAAGCTCTATCTTGCTAGTTTGGAGACCTAAGTCCAATTTTAATTCCATGATGAGTAGACATTTTGGTCTAACCGCAGTTAAAACTTAGTGGAGCCATGGTCAAAAGGCCTACACATGCCAAAAAGAATCTTTCTATGCCTGGCAGTTTCTACAAACAATTTGTTGCATATATATACGTGTATATATATATGTACTGCCTGAACAAAAGTATTCATACACCCCATAATTCCCCATATAAATGGTTACAATATACTGATTTATTTAGCGAGTTAAGGTATCTAATTGGTAAGAGATACACTTAATTTGAATTCAAATTCGAATTCTCCACATTCAAATGACCCACTTTATAATTTTTCTACTTAATTACTCTTCTTCAAGATCAAATATTTTCAGCATTTGCTTTTCTATGCCACATGTCACGAGTGATCACCATTGTATATGATGGCATTGGTGGTATGAGGTGGCACAGTTAATTTTTAACCTTGTGGGATTATACAAAGTGAGTAATTCGAATATGGAGAATTCGAATTTGTAGTTAAATTAAGCGTATTTCTTACCAATTCAATACCTTAACTTGCTAAAAAAATCAGTATTATAACAATTTGTATGGGGTATTATGGGGTGTACGAATACTTTTGCTCAGGCAGTATATATATATATATATATATAAGCGGCTTCGCTTGCTTGCGCTGCGCGGCTGGCAGACACAAAGTGTCCGCCTGAGGCGCCCTTTGGGCTCCTGGGGTCACAATGATTTATTTTTATCTTTATTTTCAAAGTGCTAACACTTTAGTATATTCGCAATGTCCGTTGAATAAAATACATACAGAATCCTTATATAACAAATTTCAAATTAAACAAAATAATGACTCATAAAAAATGTCCCGCGAGCCGCAGGTTGAAGACCCCTGGTCAGGACTATACGGGGGATGAGGGAGGCATTTTAATCCTAAGTCGTCAATTGCAACCATTGCCTTAGAGCTTGCAGTGCCACGCCACGTGTCAATTTGCCTCGCCTCTCACGTTCTTTTACGGCTGTCAAGTACAAAATTGGATTGAGAATTCAAATATTGCATCAAATCCAACGACTTATTTTAATAGAATGCTGCAGAAATTTATAATGTGGTTTTTGCAATACACAAAAACAGCTTCTGGAACAATTTTCTGGATTTCTGCACTCAAGCCTTTATGAATTATTGTCATATTCGCTGCTTCATCATATATTTGGCCGCGACAGGCTGAAATATCAATATCAAGCCTTATAAGTAGTACATCTTTAATGGTATTTGCAATCTTCTCTTCAGTAGTTGAAACGGGTCGAAAATGGTCCCCATATTCCTATTATGTGGGTATTGTTGGATTTGTTGCTAAAATACTAGTAATAGATTATACTCTCAGCTAATTTATGAGAGATTATCATTGAGGACAAGTTACTTCATAGTGAACTGCTACTTTAAACAATTTAAATAAGACCAAAAGTAACTTTGTTACAGATCGTCTTAAACTATCTAAAAAAAGGCATAGTAAGGCTGGATTCGGTTAACCGCCGTCAATCACGGTTAACGGTTAACAAAATTTTGGATCGGTTAGCCGTTCTGGTTTATTTTCTAAATATTCAGACTAATTTCATTGTTTTTCGATGAAGATTCATGAATATTAGTTCTAAAATTTTGATATTACAATATTATTACAATTTTTCTAACCAAATAGTATATTTCGAGACCACTGAAGATTGTAAATTTTTCAATATCAGGTTAAAGTCGACAAATCCATATTTATACTAATTAATATTGACATCGGTTAACCGGTTAACCGCTCTGGAGGAAACCAAAATAACCGACCCCAAATATCAGTTAACCAACCCCAGCCCTGGGCATAGCTCTCTGTATAAGGCCTACCATCTAAATACAAAAAATGGACCAGGGATGCGACTGAATATTGTTGAAATTATACATGATCTGCCTAAAATCATTTATCACTCAGAATTTAGGCGTGGAACTTACTAACGCTTAATATGAATTAGTAGTTTATTGGATATCAAATAAGATCAAATTTGAATGCCTAGATATTGCGGTTTTCAAAATATGAATGATTTCAACCAACCAAAATGATCTCTACAGCAAACCTGGAATGTAGAAACACTCCATGAATAAATTCAAATCTTTCGCATCAAAACTCACTCACAGCTCGGGTCTAAGCGAAAAACTTAACATTATAAATACACTCAGAAGTCTCCTTCAACCGACTCTGAAAATCACCAAATTCGTCATAAATATAACCTAATGCGCAATAAAATAATGACTGATTAAAATTTTAGTGACGGATATGGGTACTTTAGCATCACATTTATATATGCTGGTAATACTTTCTTAAGCTCTATGCCTCGTGGTTAATGATCTTAGGCTGATAATGTATTAGTTCAACTATCTTCTACCTCAGTCCTGGTCAACTTTGAGGTTTAGATAGCAAATCTTATATACAGAGGGTTATGACAAAGGAAATTACAGTACTGTACAACCTACATAGGTGGGGGAGTTCGGGAAGGCTAAAATGTGCCTACTCCGGCGTTACCCACTATTGAATGCATACAATAATCACAATATAGTTAGCCAAAACGTTTTAAAAATTATTTATAGTAAATTCAAGTTATTTTTTTGTCATTTTAGGTCTATAATACAACTATTTCGCGCATTTTCTGAATTTTGGATCAAAATATGGTCAACCCAGATGATCTGAAAATTACTTTTTAGCTCAGGTCAGGTCAAGTAAAGACATAAACATATAACGAACATTAAATCGTGTCCAGATAACGGCTCTATCACCACTTTACATCCAATTAAAGAGGTGAATTTAATGGCAAAACATAGCCTACTGTATATAAGACCTCACAGTAACTTGCGGATTTGGGACCAGGATTGTGGTAGAAGATGGTTGAAATAATACATGGGCTGCCATAAATCATTAACAAAGCACAATAGAGCTTAGGAATGTATTACTAGCATATATAAATATGGTATCAAAGTACCCATATCCGTCGTTAAAATTTAGATTAGCCACCATATGGTTGCGCAATAGGTTATGTTTGTGAAAAAATTATTGATTTTCAGAGGCAGTTAAAGTGCACTTCTAATTGTTTTTATTTTACTTTTTTTTTGCATAGAACTGAAATGTGAATGGGTTAATACGAAAAATTTGGAATTTTCCCTGGAATGTTACTACATTCCAGTGTTACTATAGAAACGCGTTTTGGTCAGTTGGGGTCATATGTTGACAACCGCACGAGCCAGACATTCAGATGTAAGTCTATTTGACTGCGAATAGAATATTTCCTATTAAGTGATGGTAAATTTATCTGTCTAAATTCAATGGTTTAAGAGTTATTAGACAAATTACCAAATGTGACCAAAGTGATAAATTGTATAATAACTCGTAAACCATTGAATTTAGACATATAAATTATATAATCGCTAAATAGGAAGTAGTCTTTTGGCTATCAAATAAGATTAAATTTGAATGAATAGTTATTGCGGTTTTCAAGATATGACCTAAACTGATCAATATGCGTTTCCATAGCAACGCTGGAATGTAGCAACAGTCCACGAAAAAAATTCTCAACTTTTCGCATCAACTCATCCACAGCTCAGTTCTATACGGAAAAACTATAATAAAACAACCACTTAGAAGTGCCCTTAAACAACCTCTGAAAATTACTAAATTTGTCCCAAATATAACATATTGTTCAATCATATGATGACTAATAGAAATTTTAACAACGGATATGAAGACTTTGGCGCCATATTTATATATGCTGGTAATACATTCCGAAGCTCTATTCTGCGTCGTTCATGATTTTAGGCGGATCATGTATTTGTTCAACCATCTTCGACCGCATCCCTGGTCCATTTTTGAGACTTAGATGGGAGGCTTTATGTACAGAGTGCTATGGTTGGACTAATATCGGATTGTCCAGCAAATATTAGTCCTCCTAAATTAACTTTTCAACTCATTTGTGACATTTATTGCATTCCTATTACATAGCAACAACAGCATTGCACTGTTTAAGTTTGGTCTGTCTGCGGTAAAATATACATCATACTTATAATTCCTAATGCGCATATCAGTTGCAGAATGTTGTAAGAATTAGTGATATTATAGAGGAAGACATAAGAGCATTGTCAAAATGGTAGAAATTGAGAGTTGTCAGGTCAATTATATATTTTTACAAAAGGGATAAAATTTTAAATTTGAGTTTTATATATAAAGCGTTTACAGGGAATACAGACAATTCGTGACAGGACAATTCGTGACAAGACAATTCGTGACAAGACAATTCGTGACGGACAATTCGCGACAGGACAATTCGTGGCAGAGACAATTCGTGACAACCATAATGATTGGGTATGCACAGTGATGAATATAAACAATCTCCTTGTTTCAAATATGAATCCTTGGAGTATAGTACGAATATAACGAATTCTTTATTACTACACACTATATAAAAAAAGCTTGGCATCGAGGATTTAATAATTTAATGTCTTGTCAACATCCTTCGATATGGACACCTTTTTTAAAAATAGAAATTTCAGTTTTTCCACTATAACTCAGCCATTTTTGGTGATAGGAGGCTGAAATTTTAAGAGAATGTGTATATTAATATACCTCACATATGATGCAACAATCATCAAAAAATGATGACTCATCACTTTCTAATGACGCCATCATTACGCATCAAAATTTTTAAAATTGACAAATTTGCTGATTTTTCGTGCGATATCGATTATAACAGTAGGACAGATGTATTTAGGATGGAATCTCCCTTATTATTAATCAATGTGACCTCACGCGCCCGCAGGGCTCTTCCGGCGGACATAGTGTCCGCCAGCCGCGGAGCGCAAGCAAGCGAAGCGCGCTTGTATTAATAAAATCATGATTACAGCGATGATTCATTGTATATGAAGGAAATATCAATGTGAAATCACCTGTTTTATTTGGATCAACGTGTATGTCAAAGCTTGAAAATGGAAATATTGCTAAACGTTTCCCATGAAACAACATCACAGAACATCGGTTAAGAGGATCAGATCTAATTTGAGGACGAAATAAATTCTCCTTAAAACTATCCTTTAAATCCTCTTCTTCAAATTGATGAAGGGAGAGAGTACGAATGTCATGATTTGCTGCATCCCAATCAAGAATTGATAATTTCGCATCAAAAAATGAAATCATTAAGCAGTCTAAACTTTTAGACCTCTGATAAATTCGCACAGATAAGAGAGACTGAATATTACCAAAAAGAGAACAGTCATGGACAAGTTCTAATTTTGTCCTACCTTGTGGAGAAAGTGGAGTAGAAGAATTCAAATTAAATATCCGTAGTCGATTTGCCCCTGCAACGACCAAGCTTTCCATATTAGGTGATATAAAATTACAAGATATGACATAATCAATAGCAGTAGGAAGGAAAACTGTCTTTGCAAAAGTGTACATATTCTATACAATATGAACAATGACAAAATAAATCTTTAAAACTTAAATTAACAACAATCAAGATATATGGGCATTGAAACATACTTTGATGGATACGAAAATGATGACTTTTAAACTAAAAAGAAAGAAGAATATCATAATTTTTCATGTTACAATTCCCACACAAAACGGTACAACTATAATTTTGGACCGGAATCTTTATCACTCGATTTGGGTAAAGGAGTTATAGAAACTCACTGGATATGAAGATTGAACCAAATAGATTCAAAATCGCACAAAAATTGAGCGAATTACACTGATCTACTAACATAAGCCAAAGTCTATGTGAGAAAATTATGCTAATGTGAATGAAGCCAATTATGCACTAATCATTATGCAATATCCGTGTGTGCGCATACTACACTAACGTTTTGTTTTGTTTGAAGTTTAATTATGATGCAACTATTTTTCCCTTCTAAATGTGGTTATTAATGTGGATATTTAAATTTCTCATTCCATAGTAAATACAACAAAATAATGTTGTATTTAATAACAAAATAATAACTTTGAGAGCAGTGATCGGGTAATGTTACATACATTTATAATCGAATTTCATTTTTATCATCAAATTATATGGATAAATCACATCCGGATTATCAAATTATGACAAAAATTTTGTTGATGTATTGATATTCCATGTAAATAACAAATGATCAATAATAACCACATTAAGGGTGTTTCCTTCCAGAACTAACTTTTAAAGTTTTCATTATTTTTTCCTAAAATTTTTTGTAGAAACTATAATCGATGAGTTATCTGCAAAAATACACTTTTCGGAAGCTCAAGAAGCATGGAAAATTTTTTTTTCCTCAAATCACCTAATTTTAGAGGTCATTCAAGGAAACTTCAATGGCTTATGTCTCTTTTAGTCAATTATTCCTGCACGAAATGGTTGAATAAAGAAAATAATAGGAATAGAATTTTCAATTTTAACCCAAATAATTTTTTATTTCAAATTTCATTGCTACAATATTTAGAGGCAGATTTTCAAGGGCAGAACTTTCAAAATAATTATCAAAAGTTCTCCAATTTTCCTGTACACATTATTAACGACAATTGTATTCATTAATTAGCTTAATACGTAGCCACAATTGAATACATATTTAATGATTATATTCGCCATTCTCTAATATATTCAAAGTTCTCCATAGATTTGTATTACAATTAAACAATGATAAGTCGAGAATTATTTATTTTTGGACAAAGGAATGTTTGATGAACCTATATATTTTCGCATATATCCTTTTATTTAAGAATATAATAGTATATATATCTTCAATAGTTTTTAAGATACGACATCGACCTCTTTCGAGACCATAGAGAGATATTATGCCCGAACTTTACCTATAACAAGCGCGCTTCGCTTGTTTGCGCTGCGCGGCTGGCGGACACTTTGTGTCCACCGAAGGCTCCCTTCGGTCACCTGGAGGTGACATTGGTTAATTATAAGGGAGATATCATATCTAAATATGTCCATCTTAGTTTTAAAATCGATATCACTCGAAAAATGACCAAATTTGTCAATTTTTATAATTTGATGAGTAATGATGACGTCATAACAAAGTGATGAGTCATCATTTTTTGATGATAGTTGCATCATATGTGAGGCATGTTAGTATAAAGATTCTATTAAAATTTCAGCCAGCTATCTCCTATAATGGCTGAGTTATGCTCGAATAACTGTGTTACTTAACTTTTAAAAATGTGACAATGACGTCATAATTCCATGATGAGTCGACATTTTGCTCTGAACTCAGAACTTACTGGAGCCATAGCCAAAATACTCCCACATGCCAAAAATCAGCTTTCTGCGCCCGGCAGTTTCTTCAATCAATTCGTTACAGATATATATATATATACAGTATACATAAACAAACAAACAATAATCGAGTTTTAATAGTAAAGACAAGCGCGCTTTGCTTGATTACGCTGAGCGGCTAGCGGACACTTTGTGTCCGCCGGATGCTCCCTTCGATCGCATGGATTCACATTGGTTCATTATGAGGGAGATAGCATCTCTAAATATGTCTGTCCTACTGTGATAATCGATATCACTCGGAAAATCACCAAATTTGTCAATTTTAAAATTATTGATGCGAAATGATGACGTCATAACAAAGTGATGAGTCATCATTTTTTATGATAGTTGTATCATATGTGAGGTATGTAAGTATACATATTCTATTAAAGTTTCAGCCTTCTATCTCCTATAATGGCTGAGTTATGCTCGAATACCTCTGTTGCTTAACTTTTAAAAATGTGACAATGACGTCATAATTCCATGATGTGTGGACATTTTGTTCTGAGCTCAGTACTAGCTGGAGCCATAGCCAAAAGACTCCCACATGCCAAAAATTAGCTTTCTATTACCGGTAGTTTCTTCAATCATTTCGATACAGATATATATATATATATATACACAAATAAATATTAATCGAGTTTTAATAGTAAGGATAAGCGATATCTCAAGAACAAATGGTCGGATCCGAACAAATTTTTGAAACGATCAGAATTTTATTTCTGATCCAGTGATCGCTAAATATCTGATATCAAACAGGAGATTTCCCCAGTATTATATAAATGAACTCCCTTATAGAGCTATTTTGTTTGGATTTTATCTGGCCATTCTTCTAAATCTTTGTGTTATATAATCTCTATAGATGCCAAAACAATGTTAAGGTGCATATAATTAAAAAATTAACAAATAAGTTAAAAACTAATTGGTAAATGAGTCAAAAACCTCCAATAATTTTTCAATTTTTAGTAAC
Organism: Aphrocallistes beatrix; assembly: GCA_963281255.1. NCBI lineage: Eukaryota > Metazoa > Porifera > Hexactinellida > Sceptrulophora > Aphrocallistidae > Aphrocallistes > Aphrocallistes beatrix. The sequence continues at coordinate 1,195,675 of OY725501.1, forward strand.
GCTAAACTTTAGGCGGTTAACTCATAAAAATCAAAATAAATACGGTCCAACTAGTGCTATCAGATGGTAGACCGCTCAGTAATAAAATGAAATTTGCAATAAAAAGAATTGCCGGTTTTTTTTGCGTCAGGCAAGGTTTTTCGAGGGCGGTATCCTTAAGTTCGTGCTCAAGTTGCGAACTTAGTACTTAAGTACTAAGTTCGAAATTAAATGTTATTCACTAAGATGAAGTTTAAGTACGAACTTTAAGTAACCTAGTTAAGCATTAATTTAGAACTTAGCTCATCTTCCCAAGATTGGTATTCACTAAGATTTAAGTTTATGCTTAAGTATAAACTTAAATATTAGTTAGCTTTTAAATATCGACATATAGTCTATTTTTCTCAAGTGTCAATAATTGTGACATTGAATTACATAGATATTAATATTTAACTTATTTTGTTCGTTATTCTATTTGATAATATTGCTTCAATTTAACATCATTTAATATATTGATTTGATTCATGCCAATATACCTAACTAGGGCTTACAATGACAATCCCGGATCCCGATCTATTTCACCTCAATCCAGGATTTGTTCTTTAATCCCGGGATCTCGATGATTTTATGCTATATAGTATTAGTGATTAGATAATTGCCTGGACCGAAATTAATAATGAATAAATCATAAAATACTGTTATCATTTACTGTTTCGTACTTGTAAGTTCTCAAGAATAACAAGTTACAAGTAGGAATCACTAATGGCTATCATCTTCGTTGAAGTACGAATTAAAAATAGCGGAGCAAACAGGTAGAAGAAGACATTTGTTAGAAAAGGTGTATCAAATGCTGTTCACAGTACCGCTGGCATCCTTCGAAGCTTAAAGGGCTTTTTCATCATGTTTCTAACTCTGCAACAAATTTCGAAGCTCTCTCAGTAATAAAAGCTTAAATACACTCTGCTTAATTAGACACAATATATTATTTTGTGCCCTTCTGAATCTTTCTCGAGAAAGTGCTATGGGCGTTAAATAAGTTCTGATCAATAGACTAAAACATTTACAATACACAATAAACAAATTGTTAATGCTTTATTTTTTCAAAATACTCCCGCGATTATCGATACAGCGTTGTAAACGTTCTAACAATTGTACAAATACTGTTTTATAGTCCTTTGTAGGTATACGGTTTAGATACTGGAAAATCGCCGAACCCAGTGTTGCATTTGTGTAGAAATGACGACCAGAAAGGTACTCTTTTTGCTTCGGGAATAAATAAAAGTCACAAGGAGCTAGGTCTGGACTGTAGGGTGGATGCTCAAGCTCAACCATCCCCATACATAAATTTGGCTTTGACCTGCTTGGTTTTGTGAGGGCGGGCATTATCGTGCAATAATTTCAACCCCTTTGCTCCAGTGCTAGGTCTTCGTTTAAATAGTCTTTGTTCAACTTCACGAAGACACTGGTTATTCTAGAAATTCCCTGTAATGGTTTGTCCTTTTTGAACTATTATCTGAGCAACTGGGCCATGTCCATCATATAATATACAGTACATCATCTCGGATGACCTGAAATCGGGCCTAGGGATCATTGGTGGATCTCAGTGACTCTCCTTCCACACCTTGTTCGAATCTTTAGATAGAGGTGTGCTATACTGTACCCACCAAGGATTTATCTAGGAGCGCGAGACGCTCCTTTAGGCGTACGATTTTAAGCCTCAGTGTTTAGGAGCGTGAAAATCCGGAATAATACCCAATTTACCTAATATTATAATGTTATTCAACGATTTAGGCGTATGAAAATTTAGAAATTTTAGATTAGGAGCGTATTACTGGAAGGCTGTATAATACCCTGGTACCCACGTTTCATCACCAGTCAATACTTCAAATAAACGATGATGGTTAGCTCCTTTATACAATTTTAAGAGGTTTCGGCAACATCTAACCCTGGTTGCCATTTGGGCCTTTGTTAAGCAATGAGGGACCCATCGGGCACAAACCTTTGATATATTTAGTTTTTGACTTTAGAATGTGATCAACACTTCCCGTTGAGATCCTAATAATATGAGCTAACTCTTTAAAAGTTATATGAGGATCTGAATCAACGAGTTCTTTATAGCACTGGAATACTTGGGGACAACCGCCGTAACTACCTACCAAAAAGGGCTGGGCCCATCGTCTGACTCCTGGATAAGATAGAGCACCTTTTATACCGTAGACTTGCATCAAGTCAACATGTATATCGTGCGCAGATTTCCCGAGCAGAGTACGAATCTTAACGTATGATCTCTGTTCAATATTAGAATTCTTCTTTGATGACGCCATAATTGATTAGTATGCAAAATAGGTTCTACAAAATTATGTGTAGATCAATGGTGTATGGAATATCAAATGAAATAAAAACTGCCTTTTAGGTAATTGATAAAATAAACATATTCTATGAGCGAATTATGGTACTAGTGCAATCTAGTTATGTTATCTATTAATGATCAGAACTTATTGAACGCCCGTAGTATGTTACAAGTATGTTTTGAATGTTAGAAAATTAATGTGAGTGATTGGAATTTGGCAATAATCTTCACCATTAAGAACTCTTACACTTGTACTATTAAGAGTATTTTGCATGCTAACCTACATTTTGAACAAATGTAATAATTGAATATGACATTAACTTGTTTTATTCATAATGAATTGTAAGGAACACTTACACATATCTGGTTTCAGACAACCGGGTAATAACTACGCATTGCAGAAACAATTTTGTTGAAAACATTTGATTTGTTTCTTCGTCTCCAAAAGGATTCGATTAGGTGCGTTTCCAGGAGTTCAGGATTGGTTGTCTGTCCTGTCCTCAGCCTTTTTTTCACGCAATCCCATTGACATTCTATGCCTTGTGTGTGTACATGCGTTAGCGGATCAACAAAATTCTCAGAGTGGTTGAATGTTTCATGGATGTAGCCTTGGGTTTGCAATACAAAGTAAGATGCCCATTCATCTGAATGTATTGTAGTGCCAGGTAACACCAATTGCTGGATAATGGGAAGCAAAGTTACAATCGAGCGGTCTGGAACAGAAAACAACACGACATTATCTGTTCCTTTCTCAAGAAGACCAAATACCCATTGTCCAGTTAATAATCTTCCACGATTATACTTTCTCTTCCCGAATTTGGACTCGTCTATCTCAACAATCTTACCAGGTCCTCCTAATGGCTCAGGATTAGCTAATAGTTCTTCAATACAGATCTCTCTCATGAATTGTTTCCAGTCAACTACGGTATTTGGACTCCATTTCAAATGTTTTTCCGAGAATGCGTGCGACTGGACATCCTCGGACCAATAGTACATGAATTTGAAGAGGGAAGGCAAATCAAGTTTCGATGGTGTAAAAAAGGATCCAAAACGGAGTGAACAGACTGTCTGCCTTGTAACTTGGACACCTCCACGCCTTTTTATATTTGGAGTGTCTACTATAGTCCCCTTCCTTTATCGATACGCCACACCGACACGTCATTCCACGTGCCAAAGTCCATGTTTCCTCAACCACGACTTCTCCACTACTGTTGTTAAATGGTTTTGTGCCTCAATAATTATAACATCAATTATCAAGTCTACTGGAATAAATGGGAATGTTGTGGGGCAAAATTCTGAAATAAAAGTCATCTTAGATTGTTCTTCTTTAAAGTACCATGTGTGTATATCATATACAGTCGACTCCGCTTAGTAGGGCCACATCGGTCAGAGGACATTTTGCCCCGATTAAGCGGAGGACCCTATTAACCGAAAATATTTTGTATTAGCTTCTATGTGTGAGAGCTATTCCGGTCCTGCCAAAAGTGGCCCGATTAAGCGGCTGACCCGATTAAACAGTGGCCCTATTAAGCGGAGTCGACTGTATATTAAAATGCTAGGATTTTTTGTTTGTTTGTCCGAATTGATTGAAGAATTGGCAAGTCGTAGAGATATGAAAATTGGCATGTAGGTGTCAAATGATGAATCTAGGATTAAGTTCGAAAATCTAAGCGAAATTTTCACACCTTTTCTATACAATACTATGTACGGCTTCACTCTCACAATAGAAATCATTATACGAAAATATTGTAGGCTGTAATTGTAATTAATACTTCAAACAATAACTTATATGAATGTCTCAATTATATATTATCGTGTATAACAGTTAAAAAGGTTATTTGTATATTTTCACACGATTTGACGAATTTTGAAAATTATGCTAGAAACTAGCTTCCAACGGTTGACATGGGGTTTTTAGGGGTGTAGATTTCGAATATCATATTTTCAGATCAATATGATAAATTGATTTGTTTACTTTTGTTTACATTAGATACATAAAGTAAACAAATTACATAAATAAGCGAGAAACTAGCTTCCAACGGTTGACATGGGGTTTTAGGGGTGTAGATTTTGAATATTTAATTTCAGATCGATATGATAAATTATTTGTTTACTTTTGTTTACAATAGATGCATAAAGTAAACAAATTACAAAAATAGGCTAGAGACTAGCTTCCTACGGTTGACATGGGTGTTTTAGGGGTGTAGAATTCGAATATTATATTTTCAGATCGATATGATTAATTATTTGTTTACTTATATTTTTCAGAGAGCACATTCGAGCTTATAACTCGGCTCTATCGTTTGCTTCACTCAGTGTTAATCTCGATAAAGAGTTAGCGCTAAGCACTGAGTTCTATTTAAAGTATACTATATAAAATTTCTGTTCATTCAGTTTTAATTATCAAAATTCTTGAATTATAGTCCTAAATAATTAATATAATGACTTTCTCTAATTTATGGATCATAAAATTTTGTTTTGTTCTTTGTTCAATTTTTTCTCTTTAGAAATGCCCCTTCTAAAGACTAAACGTGGACGTTCTTGCGAGAAACGTTTTGATAGTGATGCGCAGCGTAAGAAATTTGCGGTTGAGTGATGCCTCGGAGGCAAGGAAAGCCTTCCTTATGCGCCAAATGGAATACCAGGCTGCTCATTACGCGAATCAGAGCTCTCAGGAGAAAGCTGAGCGACTTGAAGCGCAGGTGGAATACCAGACTCCTCATTTCGAGAAGCAGAGCTCTCAGGACAAAGCTGAACGACGTAAATCGCAGTTGAGATACCAGACTGCTCATTACGCAGAACAGTTCTCTCAGCAGAAAGTTGTGCGGCTTGAAGCGCAGCTGAAGTACCAGACTGCTAGGAATATAAAGCAGTGCTCTTTACAGAGGTCTGTTCGCCTGAGATATCAGAGAACGTATCAGTTAGCCAAGAATAGAGGTAAAACTAACTTTACATTTCTTAATATTGCACGTTCTATGCAAGTAACTGAAACTTCTGATGACATAATTGACGAATTTTCAGTTGACCGGATGGAATATCACTGTTCACATTGTAGTGCTAAATTTTGGGAGAATGAAAAACTCTCCACTAGCACTAAGGACGACTTCAAGTTTTCCCTCTGCTGCGGACAAGGAAGGTGGTTATTCCCTTCTTACCTTCTCCTCCTGATTTACTGATGCATCTGCTGACGGCTACTGACAGTCGAGGCTGAGCATTCAGAGAACACATTCGAGCTTATAACTCGGCTCTAGCGTTCGCTTCACTCGGAGTTAATCTCGATAAAGAGTTAGCTAGCGCTAGGCGCGGAGTGTACACATTTCGTATCCATGGTGTTGTGCATCATTACATTGGGCAGCTAACTCCTCGAGCGGGAGAAACTGCTTCATTTGCACAAATTTACATCCATGATGGTACTCCTGAGGGAGAGCTGGAGAATCGCCAGCGACACCTTGGAGATGCGAGTCTCCCCGAACTGCAACTACTGCAGAACTTACTGCATGAAGTAAACCCCTACGTCTCTTACTCAGACAAGGTATCGATATGATGAGAGACAAGGGGGGAGTAGACGTTAGGATGACCATCAGAGCTGATGGTGCACCAGATCCGAGACGCTATAACGCTCCAACTGCTCCCGAAATAGCAGTCATAATGCCTGGAGATGGCTACACTGAAGGTGTGGCTACCAGGGATATAGTGCTGCATGCACGTACAGGAGGTTTAAAACTTATCACTGAAACCAATTGTGCATACGATAGCCTCCTTATGTTTTATTGTTTCCTTCAGGAGATAACGGCTGGCATCTGGGCAGGGTTTCATCCAGCTTTCCAAAGTCATACGCCTAAATGGGCGCCACCATTTTTCTACGCGCCTAAACTCTGCATTTTTATAAATGTTTTATGCCACGCGCCTAAGTAGGCGTATGCCGCGCGCCTAAATCATACGCCTAATTATGATCCATGGGACCAAATACGCGCCTCTAGGACGCGCCCAGTACGCCTGGATGAAAGCCTGCATCTGGGCATTCCCCACAGTAGAGGGAAAGGCTGTGTATGGAATTCTACTCTTACCGCCTGATGGTGAGGAGCTCGCTGAGCTATCTGCATCTCTTTGGCAGACTGTTCCACCAGTATATCGTGGACATGTACGCTAAAGTTGAGCAGCAAAGGTTGAACTACATAAGTTAAACCAGGAAAAGATCAAAGTGGATCTATACAAAGGCCTGGCCGATGCAGTATCTGCAGGTGACGTCAATCCTATGGCGTATGGAAAGAGGATCATACTACTTTCTTCCTTCACTGGCAGTCCTCGACAGATGTTCGAGCTCTATCAGGACAGTATGTCTATCGTACGGAAATACGGTAAACCTGATTTATTTATTACATTTACATGTAACCCGAAATGGGAAGAGATTTCTTCTGCTCTTTTATTGAATCAGAAAGTGACTGACCGTCCAAACTTAACTGTAAGAGTATTTAGAATGAAATTGCGTGAATTGCTTAATGACATCTGCGTTAAGCATGTTCTAGGGAGACCACTCGCGCATGTATACACCATCGAGTTTCAAAAGCGTAGTCTCCCTCATGCACACATCCTGATCATCCTATCTGATCAGGATAAACATAGAGATCCAACTATGTATGATAAGATAGTCTGTGCTGAGATTCCTGACAAGGATCTCAACCCCAAACTTTATCACATTGTAAAGTACTGCATGATCCACAGCCCATGCGGCGTATTAAGGAAACATGCTGCCTGTATGCGCGATGGAAAATGCAGCAAGAAATACCCCAAAGTATTTTCTCAGTTTACCACAACCGGTAATGACAGCTATCCTATGTACAAACGTCGAAATAACGGCCGTACAGTTATTGTGAATGGAATTCAGCTGGACAATAGGTGGGTTGTTCCATACAACCCTTATTTACATTTGAATATAATGCTCATATAAATATTGAGATTTGCTCTACCATTAGTGCTGTTAAATACCTCTACAAGTATGTGTATAAGGGCCATGATAGAGCTATTGTCGAATTTCGCATTGGTGATAGTGCTGGAAGTAACAACAACAAAGCAACCATGGACGTCGATGAGATTGTCAATTATCTTGAAGCGCGTTATGTTTCTGCTACTGAATCATGCTACCGACTCTTTGGGTATGAACTTCATGCTAACTTACCACATGTCATGAGGTTAGCTCTCCATCTGGACCATCACCAGCCTGTCGTGTTTACCGGAGATTCTGATTTGCTGGAGGTTCTTCGTAGACAGAGGGATACCACCCTTACAGGATGGTTTTTGGCAAACCAAAAATACCTTAGTGCTCGCAAGCTCACATACACCAACTTCCCTGATGAGTTTGTGTGGAATAAATCCAAACGTGAGTGGACCGAAAGGTTAAAAGGACATGGTGACATGTTAGGTCGTGTCTATTCCGCCCGTCCAGGTGAAGGAGAACGTTACTTTAACCAAGGAAGATATTGTATAGGATTCAGAATTTGATTGACTATAAATTCATATTTATTCTTAGTTCGAAACTCATATTATGCATTAATTCTTATACTAACTAGTACTATCCATAAACAGAATAACAATGGTTGAATTAATACTTTAATTTTTTGGGGTTCTTAAATGATCAGAAAATTAGTGCTGACCCTATTATCACTAGATTTCTGCTAACTTGCCATTCACCGTGTATTATTGGAAAGTATTCTCTGTTAGAACTCTTTTGAACGGATTTAATGAATTTTCTATAAATTCTTGCATTATTTAATCTATTTTTTAATGGAAAATATTGAAAAGATCCAAAACATTGTTGAGTGGCCCATATAATTAAAAAATACAGTCCAAACAAAAAAAAAAGTTTTGTTTAACCATGGCCTACTTAACTCAGGCCTCACAGTAGAATGTGAAATTTGGACCAGGGATGCGATCGAAGCCGAACAATGAAATACCAACTTTTCAATATTTCGAGGTAATTTTAGTACATAATGATTTGAGTGATAGCCTTGAGCGTTCACATTTGATCTAACCCTCATTAATTTCTATTTTAATCTCCATCATACTATACTATATTGAGTATTGAAGTGATATATATCATATATTTCATTTAAATAACTGAAATAAACAAGTCAATACTACTACAATCACAATTAATAATGTATTAAAACAGTTTTACAATACATAAACTTTATTTCGATCATTTTAGCGCTGTTGTTGTCTCTGATTAACAAACTGAGGGTTGAGTTACTGGCATGTGAGAAAGGTTGGCCTTATAGCTGAACTAAATAAAGAAAAATAAAGTTAAACACACTATATTAAAATATAAGGATATTAAGAGTTAAATTTTTTCAATTTACGTTTTTCAATTCCTCTACATACTACCATGAAATTATAATTTTATACTTTATTAGCTATCATACTTGTACAATTTCCTGAAACAAATAACAACCTACGTAGAGTCGAAAAACGATGAATATTGCAGGAAGGACATGTATTTTCTCAGACATCACAATCATTGCTATCTACTTTTGAGTTTAAAGCAAGCTCGACTAGAATTTTCCTCGCTGGCCCTTCATGGCAACAGACGAACAATGCAGGACCATTTTTTCTGAAGGCTAGAGACCATGATAGCAATTACAGTTTTCGTAGGATTATCTGGACATATATTATATCCTATAATTTTGCCTCCCTTGTATGATATACAGTAGTACTCGGTTAGTACGTACCCCTCCAGGAAGCGGAAAAAAGCACGTACTATCCGTAAGTACGTACTAACCGAGTTGATATTACATAGGAATCTATATAATAAACGAATTCTGGTTCAGAGAAATGAGTACGTACTAAACCGAAGTACGTTGTATCCCGAGTACGTACTAACCGAGTTCTACTGTACCGGGTTTTACGTGAATTTCATCCATTTGAAGGATGACATGTTTTGTTCATTCGAAAAAGAACACGTTGCTTGCCTCAGGAATGGAAATAAATCATTTTCGAGCCCAAATGAAGAGTACAATTTTTCTAAAGTATTGAAGTGAGGAAGTGATAGGCAAGGCATGTGCTGGAGATACTTATAACAAACTGGCGAGATCAGATGTGTTTTAAGAGATAATATTTGTGTATGTTGTATCTACGTCTATTTTTGGGAACAAGACTGTTTTCTAATTGGCATTGAATGAATTGGAGTCGACAAATCTCTGGATGCTCAGATGTTTTCACATCCGAATTGGTATGCATAATATCAATGGTTTGTTGGATATGAACATTCGCTGATGATATATGGGAAGCAGTAGATTCAGAATTCTTAGATGGCTCACATCGATAAGGCGCACTAGAAATTTCATTCACAAGTGATTCAAGTTGTCGAATATTCACTTAGGCAACTGAGCGAATGTGGAAAATCTCATTTTTACAAAAGGCCTTGATAGAAAGATCGAACGTTACTACCAAATAAACATCAACTAGTATACTAGAATTCTCTAAACTAGGACACATAAAAATCAAGCTATGTTCATCTGGGAGTACTTTCTCCGTTGGGAATCTTGTGCGTGTACTCGATATCTTCAGTCCTAAAGTGCTTCACGCAGACGTAAACAGCCTTTAACTCGTCTATATCATCTCTGCGGAGTGCCCGAACCCAAGCGTGTCTAAGTTGATCTGGTTTCTGCGGCATCTTGAAAAGAGTCACACAATCTTCAGACTTGTAGTTACACTTGCAGTCAGGTGCCGAGCAACTAGTCGGCATTTCAAATGTAAGTACGTAGCTAGTGCAAAAAAGAAATGTATGTAAATACACATGTATTTATTATGATGATTAAATTATATATGAATGCTATTTTTACAAATTAAAGTATATACGAACATGATTGTATGAAAATGTTATGGGTATTTGTGAATAGATAAACATGAATAAAATATTGTGGTTATTAACAATTACCGGCTTCGACTGCATCCCTGGTACAATATTTCCATTCTACTGTGAGGCCTGAGTTAAGTAGGCCATGCTCTAACAATTTCTTTTCAAGTAAGAATAGTTTGAAAAACCCGATTCCTAGAAAAAAAACGATAGTTAGAATAAACCGATAAGTTAGAAAAAAACCGATGAAAATTAATTATAATAACGAATTGAATGATATGTGCATTAAATTAACTAATTATTTGAGAATATTTTGGTCGATAAATTCGGGATATGTGAATAGGGATCTTAGTAGTTTTAGAACTTCAGATATATAGAGTAAGGTCCGAGATATTTTCCTTCCTTTTTGAAACCTGTCAACTTCTCACTTTTTGGATATTCTGTACAAAGATTAATTAAATCACCCTCTTCGAATTCGGGTCTAGACAAACAAAATCTTCGCAATCAATATGTGTGGCATCATGTGACTGTGTGACAAGGCATTTGATCAAAGCTGTGATGAATCATAGAAACTGGGATTACCCAAATATATACGAAGTAGATTGCGTCATGTCATAAGAATCCTTACTATTAAAACTCGATTAATATTTGTATATATCTATCTATCTATCTGTTACGAATTGATTGAAGAAGCTGCCACGCGCAGAAAGCTGATTTTTGGCATGTAGGAGTCTTTTGGCTATGGCTCCAGTAAGTTCTGAGCTCAGAGCAAAATGTCGACTCATCATGGAATTATGACGTCATTGTCACATTTTTAAAAGTTAAGCAAAACAGTTATTCGAGCATAACTCAGCCATTATAGGAGATAGAAGGCTGAAATTTTAATAGAATCTGTAAACTAACACGCCTCACATATGATGCTACTATTATCAAAAAATGATGACTCATCACTTTGTTATGACGTCATCATTACTCATCAAAATTTTAAAAATTGACAAATTTGGTGTTATTTCGAGCGATATTGATTTTAAAACTAAGATGGACATATTTAGAGATGATATCTCCCTTATAGTTAATCAATGTCACCTCCAGGCGACCGAAGGGAGCCTCCGGCGGACACAAAGTGCCCGCCAGCCGCGCAGTGCAAGCAAGCGAAGCGCGCTTGTATCGATTATAACAGTAGGACAGGCATATTTAGAGAGGCTATCTCCCTTATAATTAACTAATGTGACCCCAGGCGACCGAAGGGAGCCTCCGGCGGACACAAAGTGTTCGCCAGCCGCGCAGCGCAAGCAAGTGAAGCGCGCTTGTGTGTATATATATATATATATATATATATGTAACGAATTGATTGAAGAAACTGCCGGGCGCAGAAAGCTGATTTTTACCATGTGGGAGTATTTTGACTATGGCTCCAGTAAGTTCTGAGTTCAGACCAAAATGTCGACTCATCATGGAATTATGATGTCATTGTCACATTTTTAAAAGTTAAGCAACACAGTTATTCGGGCATAACTCAGCCATTATAGGAGATAGAAGGCTGAAATTTTAATAGAATCTGTATACTAACACACTTCACATGTGATGCAACTATCATCAAAAAATGATGACTCATCACTTTGTTATGACATCATCATTATTCATTAAAATTTTAAAAATTGACAAATTTTGTGATTTTTCGAGTGATATCGATTTTAAAACTAAGATGGACATATTCAGAGATGATATCTACCTTATAATTAACCAATGTTTCCTCCAGGCGACCGAAGGGAGCCTCCGGCGGACACTTTATGTCCGCCAGCAGCGCAGCGCAAGCATGCGAAGCGCGCTTGTGGTAATAATAACAGAACAAGTAATGTAGGAAATATTAGTTCCAGTTGTATCATGAGAAAATCATTGAGAACCTATGAGCTATAATGTTTAACTTGACGATCGTGTTTTTTGCTGTTGTTTTATCTCGATCGATTTTCTTCAATTTGATCGATGTATGGGGAAGGTGGTATAGCGTGGGAAAGGCCAGAGGATAATTGTGTTGGGTCGTTAGACATAATTCGTTATTTGGGTTACCTTCTCGAAGGTGGTGGATCATTGGTGACTCGATGATCATGGTCATACGGGTCGGAGTTCGGAAGTCGATTGGTATTAGGCAAAGGGTTTGCCATCGAACTTCAGGGTTGGAACGCAAATGGGCCGAGATTCTATGGGTTGAGCGCCTTTATCTGGTAACCATTGAGGTGGCACCAGTTTGTCCTACGTAGTAGGTTGTAGGGAGGCTTGGGTGGTGCAACAAGTACACCATTCTGAGATGTGAGCATGGTGCGAAGGGGACTGCGATCTTCGTGTGGAAAAGCTGGAAATAACTAGTGGAGATGAGAAACCTTTTCATGCAGTTGTAATGGTTGTGGTCGAGCGAATGCTTGGGGAATGAGTAAGTGATAATCGATTTGGCCGTAGCCAGGGGTATCTTTGGGCGGAAGTGAAAGGGGGATCGTTCGAGTGGGGCCAATTGTTTGTGGGTGGGTCTGTCATTAGAGTAATGGCCGCGGAATGGGGGAGTAGGTTAGTCGTATCATCCGGAAATAGAAAAGTTATGTGATGTCAGCCGTGATGTCAGAGGGTTGATGACCAGCGCTTATTAAGGCGGGGGGTATCTTTGAAAAAATTGGGTTAGCGCGATATCGAGGTCGTAGCGATAGCTAGGAATCGATGTACAGCTTCTCTATATGAATTAAGGACCATTTTCCTGGAGGGGCCAGAGGATGTTGTGACATGCAGTGGGACTGGCTCGCGGTGTTCTTGAGTTAAGGTAATGAATGACTTAGTGGTTGAGTCGTAAAGAACGTCTTGGGTGCGGTTATCTGGTCCGACCTCTAGTTCATAGGGGGCGAGTAAATCATGAGGTATAGGAAATGTGGAAGCTACGTCATCGAAGAAAAGTGTGAGTATTTCACCTGGTGGGGCTTGATAGTCGCGTAACAAGAACGCTGTAAACATTCTTAATAGCTCGGGAGCTAAGGGTAGTCCCATAGGGATTCCTGTGTTTCCATGGTGGTAAAAGTGATAACCATTCGTGACATAATTCATTTGAGTAGAGCTTTGAGAAGGGGTGACAATGACTTTTGCTGAACTGGACAGAAACACTCAAATGCGTCCATGATGAGTTGGTGGGGTGTCGAAGGATATTTCCTCATATCATATGAACAAGCGCGCTTCGCTTGCTTGCGCTGCGCGGCTGGCGGATACTTCGTGTCCGCCGGAGGCTCCCTTCGGTCGCCTGGGTTCACATTGGTTAATTATAAGGGAGACATCTCTAAATATGTCCATTTAGTGTTAAAATCGATTTCACTCGAAAAATCACCAAATTTGTCAATTTTAAAATTTTTGATGCGTAATGATGACGTCATAACAAAGTGATGAGTCATTATCTTTTGATGAAAGTCGCATCATATGTGAGGTATGTTAGTATACAGATTCTATTAAAATTTCAGCCTTCTATCTCCTATAATGGCTGAGTTATGCTCGAATAACTGTTTTGCTTAACTTTTAAAAATGTGACAATGACGTCATAATTCCATGATGAGTCGACATTTTGCTATGAACTCAGAACTTACTGGAGCCATAGCCAAAAGACTCCCACATGCCAAAAATCAGCCTTCTGCGCCCGGCAGTTTCTTCAATCAATTCGTAACAGAGAGATATATATACAAATATTAATCGAGTTTTAATAGTAAGGATATATATATTGATTGGGCTTCGTTGAAGCAGACCAGGGATACAGTTTCATAAACATCTTCAACTAGGAAGCGTGACTGTTTGATAACTCGTGTTAGTAGTGGTTGGAAAAAGATTTGCGTGTTGTGAGAGAGGGGCTGATTGATTATGGGTCTTGTGTGGCGACGAATGGTAGCAATATCAATTGTGATTTGAAAGATGGCAGCTGAGAAGACCAGTGTCACCTTGAAGGTAGGTTTGTGTGTCTTATATTTGAAATATAAGGTTGGACAGCGGTCATCGGTATAATACGCTTTATTGGAGTCGGGGTGGGAAAGTAATTTTCGTAATTCGTTTCAATCATCTTGGTATTTAGCCGGAATCACGCGAGTAGTTTCACACTGAGGTAGGATGCGTAACCTATACTAGTGTCGACTTATGAATGACGACTAGGCCATGACCCTTGTCTACCTGGAATAATGTTAGGTGGAGAGATGTCAATGATGACCTAATTTGGGCGACGAGATTTCCATGGGTTTTGTGGAACTTTCGAATCCAGCTGTGTTGGGAAAAGCGTGTGAGTGGCGGGACTCCTGTTGGGAGATCTAACAATCCCAGGATTGGTGTCGTGAATTGTTGTTCTGGGAGTGGTCCAGGGGTCTGATAGGCAATTCCGAAACAAAGGAGTTTTTGGAGCAAGGCACCGAGCTCAGGTGGTATGTGGGACTCTAGGAATACTGGCGGTGGGTTGTACTCGAAGTGAGTGGGAAAAGGAGAGGGTGGTTGGATTACTTTTGATGGTGATCCGGGGTTACATGAGTAGTGGTGTAAAGCGATTTGAGCAGGTGATCACATAGGCGACATCCATGTGTTTCATACATGTAAAGCGGGAGGGAGGACGATACTGAGGCCAGTCGCCCTCCTCTAGTGAAAATTTGGGATCCGGGCATGCTCCAGATTGTCTCTGCGCGGCGTGAGTTTGAACTCTTACGATCTCCAGAAGGAGGGGGCGGTGATAATGGGGCGGTGATAATGGGGCGGTTACAAGTACCACCTTTGTACTTTGGCGTTCGATTCTTAGTGCATCTGCGTGGGCTGGGGCCACAGTATAAGTGTGAGCTGCGTTATTCGAGGTCCTAGTACGTCCGCACCTGCGACAGAGTCCGTAGACTTTACATGCGACCAGTGTGACTTCTGAGAGGCACCTTCATTTTCATTTCGTTTATTTGTCATTTGCCTGTGCTTTAAGGTGAACAAAATGCCAACTTATGAAATTATAGAAGGGAACAGGGAAAATTCTCAGGTATGTCAGCGAATCATATTTATAGTCTAAGGAAAAGGAGAAACTACAAAACCGATTCTTTAAATGAATAGAATTTAGGAAAGGATGCCCTGGTCGTGCTTCTCTAAATTTGCAAACAGATCAATTTTCGGTTACAAAACGCATGACAACCAAATAGTTCATGCAAATGTTGATGTCTTGAAATTAAAAACAACTCTCAAGAGGAGAGCAGAAGATTCTCAGGGGACAATTAGAGATATTCTTGACGATAAAGCAAATTCCTCAAGGGTTGGTGGACAGGTTAGTTTTGTGAATTTGGAGAGTACCATGTACAAAAGACGAAGATTAAATTCGCAAAATATACCTCGCGATGCAGAAGAAACTATTTTTTTATTTAGCAATTGTGGTGAAGAATACACAAGCTACTTAGCTTTCATAATCAATGAACATGTCAGTGAGGAAATTGCCGCTGGTTTTATGAGTCGGAAGTGGTTTGATACTCTGCAGTTTGATTCAGAGACGCTAATTCAAGCTGATGCTACATTATATGTCGTTCCTAAATAATTTTACCAGCTATTGAACATTTTTCTCCAGTATAAATATTATTCTTTACCTGCCTTTAATATCCTGATGTCTCGCAATACCAGCTCGCTCTATGAAAAAATAATACTCAAGGTTAAAGAAATCCTTCCATTTACAGCATCAGGAATAATTACTGACTTTGAAGAGGAAATGTTTTAGGTATTTTCCACGGGATTTCCAGAAGCTCCTGCAAGCGGTTGTCGATTTCATCATAAGAAGGAAATTTATAAGGCTGGAATATTAAAGAATGGGCTGTCGAGTCTGTACGCATCTAACGAACAATTTAACACCTGGGCTCAACAGTTGCTAAATTTACCTCTCCTCCCTTCAGACAAAATTATGGACACGTTTTATTTGCTTAAAGAATCAAAGCCTGAACTGCTACAACTAGAGAACGCTAAAGATACTGGTTACGCCAAGTTGTTCCATCACGAATCTCTGTATTTCAGAATGAGAAGCGGACAACAAATGATTTAGAAAGCTTCCATGCTAAATTGAAAGGGAAATTTAGATCCCACCATCCCAATTTTTGGGAATTTATTAAAAAGATGAATTCAATAATTCAAGCCACTGAAAAATATATGGAATGAATTAATCAAGGCTTGTCAATCCGACGAAATTCAATGAGACCACTAACAATCCAAATAAGAATAGCTATAGAAATGTTTCATCAAAGGTTAATGAGTGGAGAAATAACATGTTTAAATTATCTCATTTGTCATAGTTTTCAAACAAATATTGAATATTCTGACCTCTGATGGATACAAATGAATTTGAATTAGAATCAGAGATTGAGGACAATGAAGAGACTGTTCTTCAACCTGGAAGCTTCAACGAAAATGCATTAAATCCAAGAGCATGTCGCGTTTGTCTAATAGCAAATGATGATATTGTTATTCTTCCTTGCAGTCAAGCACAGGTTAGCTACTCCTGTGCTGAAAAATTAACTACTACGAACAACTCAAAGCATTGCCCGATTTGCAGGGGAGAAGTTGAACAATACTTTCAGATGTTTTTGTGAAACATACTTAAGCGAAAAAGGCATTATTTTGCTAATATATTTTATTTAAGTGATTTTTTGTTTTTGTTGTTCTTTTCTTATTTATTTCAAACTATTAATCGTTGTAGAAAACATATCACAACTGAATACTTTTTGATTACATAAATTTAGACTATCTCAATCTAGTCTTAATAATACATCCATTATCTTCGAGTCATGAAAAAGAATCTATTATTTTCCAGTCTTGTAGATTATTCGATTTTATTCCAGTCGAGGAGACTAGTCGATCTTAAGGTCGATCATAATCCTGTCGTGGAGATTAGTCGATCTTATTCAGGTCGATCATATTCTCGGAGAGAAAATTCTGTAGTCGATCACATTCCAGGAACTCGATGCAACTATCATCAAAAAATGATGACTCATCACTCTATGACGTCAAAATCACTAAATTGACAAATTTGGTGATTTTTCTTGCGATATCAATTATAACAGTAGGACAGACATATTTAGAGATGTCATCTCCATTATAATTAATCAATGTGACCCCAGGCGACCGAAGGAAGCCTCCAGCGGACACAAAGTGTCTGCCAGCCGCGCTGGGCAAGCAAGCGAAGCGCGGTTGTATATATAAATATCCTATCCTAAATTTGTATTACCATTTGTTTATCATCAGATCTTCGTTATTTGGAGAAACTCCAGTGACACCAGTTATCAATTCCAGTAGGTTGAAAGGATCAGTACTTCTGTCAAACATGAGTTTGAATGTGGTATAACCTGCAGACGGGCGCCTAGAAATACTCAATCTTTATATAAAGATTGCAAACAAAAGTTAGCGAATAATTTCTCACCTATGGATCCGAAAATATAATATTCTAAATCTACACCCCTGAAACCCCCATGTAAAACGTTGGAAGCCAGCCTCTAGCCTATTTTTGTAATTTGTTTACTTTATCTATCTAATGTAAGCTAAAGTAAACTAATAATTTATAATATTGACCTGAAAATATAATATTCGAAATCTACACAACTAAAAAACCCATTTCAACAGTTAGAAACATGCTATCAGTTGTCCACTGTATCCTTACATCTAACAATGAAGAACATAACACTGCAGATATTTTAGCAGTAGTTCATGAGTTAACTCCCCAACTAATAATACCTATCCATGGAATGTCTGATTGGGAAAATGGGGCTAGATATACGGCGATAAACAGTTTCAGGGTATTTGTCTTGGAGGTTATTACTTCCATTACCTTTGAAGTGTTTGGCGGAAGGTTCGAAAATTTGGGCTTTCCAATGTCTACCATTCAAAAATTCAAGTTTTCGAACACTAATTTGAGCAATTATGTCTCTTCCATTCCTTCCTGCTGCACAAATTCTCTCAACATAGTATAATCAACATGAAATGAAAAGTATCTTGCTTAGCGCATGGAGAATTCCATAACGAGTCTTCGTCAGAAGTTAATGAAGACAGTGAAGAACATTACCGAAATACTAGCAGTTGTGTATGCTTATTAACTAGAGAATCAACCATTGTTTTCTTCCTTGTAGGCATGCTAAATGTTGTGAAGATTGCAGTGCACACGTGGAAAATGTCCAATAATAATAGATGATAGATTCAACATAAAGAAGAAGCTCTATAAGTGGGGTCTCTATCCTTGGGGAACCTCTTTATGTGGGGGAAATTTAGGCCAACTTGATTAATGTCCATACAAATGAATTTCTATAAGTGGGGAAGTGGAGAATAAAATTTAAGAAATTATTTTACCATTAGAATTAACCTCTTTGATTGGGGCTACAGTGATGAAAGAGTGGTTATCTAGACACAATTTTGAGTTCGGGTTGTGTCTTAACTTAACCTGACTTGAGGTAGAGAGTAATTTCAGATCATCTGGGCTGACAATATTTTGATCCAAAAGTCAGAAAATGAACGAATTAGATGCATTATAGACCTAAAATGACAAAAGATTGACTTTTGGATGGTTTTAAAACATTTTGGCTAAATATATTGTAATTATTGTACACAACCATAAGTGGAGAGCGGGGAGTAGGGACTTATAGCCGTCCTGAGCTCCCTCACTATGGAGATTCTACTGTATTTACAGTAGACCCTCGATTATCCGAACCTCGATTATCCGAACAGTGTGTTCGAGTACCACTCATTTTATCAAATACTTTTCAATCGAATTTGTGAAAATAATGTGTCAGGATAACTGAAATAATGTGCGTAGCATTGTCAGTTTGTTTGGCTATACATACGTGTAAGTAATATTCAAATCATAATACGTTCTTTAATAACATCTAAGTTGGTGCATGTGCATTTAAGAGCGTCAAATACGTATTTCGCTTATCCGAACGATTTCACTTATCCGAACACCAATCTTTGAGCTAACAAACGGAGGTGTTCGGATAACCGAGGGTGTACTGTACATAGTATTTTTACATGCATTACTTTTTTCATCTTGTCATTTCTTAACATGTTTCAGTCACTTCAACTAGTATTAAAGTTTGGTCCACAGTAAATGAAATTATTAGTTTAATTCATTACAAATTTAATGAATACACTCCCTCTTGAAACAACTAGTAGAACTAAATTCAATTCACATAGTCATGATTTGATGCCCCATTGCCCCCCCCCCTTTGGGGGCTTTTGGAGATTTTAGAATTAGAAAATTTAAAAAGTACAATGTCTAAATCAAGGCTTCTTTGAAATGTCCGATATCATCATATTTTATCAACAGTAAGCTAATTTTATTAACGCTCGAACCATCAGAAGTAATTCTAATTAGTAAATGTTGGCTTTTAATGATTAGTAAGTATGTAACTCTCCCGTAATTTGGGACTAAGGATATTTGAGGCATCTTGCAGTGGCGCAAGACTATGTTCAGTTCATGAGTGGGCATAAAACCCAACTGGGGGTCTAGGGGACGCTGTGAGCCCCCCAATGGGGGTCCAGTTGTAAAGCTTGTTCTCGTTATACTCCTAACCTGACTAGATGAAATACAAATAGCAGAGGCTGTATCATGTAGTGGGCATCAGTATGCACAAATGGATACGCTAGACACGACCGAGTTATTGGATGAATTTGTATCGCTAAATCAGATTATGAAAATTGTGTTTACATTCAGCAAAAATATCATTTGTTGAGATTAAGATTATCGCTATCATATTATTTTTTGTTTTAAAGTTGTTCTAAAATCTGTTGAAGTACGATTATAACTCATAATTAAGGACGCAAGTAAGTGTAAAAGTGCCATATAGAGTATACTATGTCGATTAATTTTCATTTCTGAGAGTGTAAAATCAAAATTGTATATCAAATATTTAAAAATTATTTCACTAATTGACCCAGTGTATTCTATCCATTTGTTAAAACGTACAATTACTCAATTACTTAATGAATTGGCAAATAAATAAAATTCAAAGGGTGGTACTCGAGTTTGGTTACCTACTATTAATATGACTTTTCTATACTTCATTTATAGATATACCCGGATTCAAAAGTTTGGATAATATCAAGCGAATTGATGATGAAAATAGAATTGTAGGTAAATAAAATAGCGCATTAATTCGAATGGTAGCCCCTCATACTATAATATTCTTACTCAAAGAGGCTGCAAAAGTATTTGTGTTTCCACTTTGAATAAAGATTGATGTTAAATTCTTTCCTTCTACCTTTTGTTAAATCATTCGTTCGGTTATTTCCTTCTAATGTTCTCCTGAAGAGAAATGATAATATTCCTTCGGATGACAAATGGGTACGAAGTAAGAATTGCCCAAGCTACCATGCGAATGCCCTTACAAATAAAACTCAGTAAATGTATATATCTTTACTATTAAAACTCGATTCATGTTTGTGTATGTCAATGGTTCTCAACCTCGGGTCGCAACCACATGTGGGGTGGCCATTAACATTTCTTAGGGTCGCCGAAAAATGAATTGAGGTATTTATGTCACTGATATTAATGATATTTTATCCGAATCCTTATTTGGAACTTAATTCAGGGAACTGAACTTCCTACAAATGCAATGTTAAGGTTCTTGTATTACCATAACATCCCGAGAACAACATAATATAAACACAATACAATGGAGTTACTGTTACTGAAGGCTATAAAGTCCTCACTAACAACAAATCAACTCCATATAAGTTGATAATTAAATCATAATGCCTTATTTGGGGAGTAATAAGGGATTAAAAATTGTATACAATTGGGTAGCGAGAGAAAATACTGGAGCAGTGAACTCACCGTATAATTTCTTGCTCGTATATCAGGATCACCAAACAAAATTTGTGGTCCTTCGGCCTATTTAAACCAAAACAGCTACTGAAGTTTCAGCAACCCTTCTTGATATCTTCTGTCGTATCGGTTCCCCTCATATATTGCAGAGTGATAACGGGAAAGAATTCAAAAATGTTAATTTGGCAACAATGATGCGAGAACTGTGGCCCAATTGTAGAATAGTGCACGGAAAGCCTAGGCATCCACAGAGCCAGGATTCAGTAGAGAGAGTAAAACAAAAAATCAAAAAAGTTCTAGGTGCATTGATGAGGGAAAATAACGACCCTTGTTGTAAAAATTGACAAATTTGGTGATTTTTCGTGCGATATCGATTATAACAGTAGGACAGACGTATTTAGAGATGTTATCGCCTTTATAATAATTCAATGTGACCCCAGGCGCCCGAGGACGCCTCCGGTGGACACAAAGTGTCCGCCAGCTGCGCTTCGCAACCAAGCAAAGCCTGCTTGTTTACTATAAACTGAAAATTCTTAAACAATGTATTTATACACAATTATTATTATTTAAATATTTCAATTATTTTATAATGTGATGTAAACAAATCGTCACTTTTAACGAAGCAGATAACAATATAGGTAGGATAAATTGAAAGATCACTATAGTGTAATTAAAGATAGCATATAATAAAACAAAATTAAACTATTAATCATTTGGATATGCATTTTTTAAAATATATTGCATCTCAAGATCAGACTCAAATTCCCTTCTAATTGGCAACAAAATAAAATTGAGATATTTAGTTACTGCATATTTTAAATCTTGAGGATGCAATTTTTCGCACATAAAATCTGTCTCTAAATCAATGTATTTATGATATAAAATGTTTCCACCAAATTTATCCGGTCTCTCAATTACAAAAGGTTTCGATACTAGCCTAAATAGAACTAATTCGCTAAAAACTAGAATAGCATTTTTATCTTTGCAACCTGCTTTACAGTATGCTTTATTTAATTTCATCTTGACTGTTTCAGGATCATCTAATAAATCAATCTTGGATGCAGAATCAGAAGAACTCATTTTGCTTCCACTTAATCCAGGAATCATTGGATTCATAAGATGAATGCGCTGCTTATATCCCATTTTTGGTAAATATTTCTCTGCAAAGGTAAATATCTTCCTCTGATCTATTCCACCAAATTGTGCATCAACGTTAAGGTACTCTTCATCCAATGCCTATTAAAGATTGATGAAGAAAATACAATTAAGGACTAATTAGTATATAGGAAATATAAAAACTACTGAAAAAATGAGGAAAATTTGGGAATAAGGATTCACATGACTTCGCAGAAAATTTATCTAAAAGTTAGGATATGATAAATATTAAATCGAAAAGAATCATACAAGATTAATATTTCAAATCTTTAGATAATTAGTAAACGGATTTATATTAGTTATAAACAGTACATTGTGTTTTGTGAAATATAATATATATTTCACTGACACAAGAAGTTTATTAATTGTGTTTTCCGGCATCATGGTGGTTTCTGCAAATAAAATTAAAAATAGTGAGAAAAAATGCAGAGTAGAATTGAGCAAAGTTTCATTTGGACTAATAGTAGATGTGTTTAAAATTTTTCATAATAAGGTTTTTGTAGAAAGTTCCAATTAGTATGATCATTTTAAAGGAAGAATTATATAAAATCTTCATCTCAAAACAGTTAAACAAGTATAGCTTAAAAACAATTGAATATTGAGGAATTCTAATAATATACTAATATAAAGTTACATCTATTGACCTTCTTTGGCTGTAGGAAAGGAAAAATACACCTTGAAATGTCTATATTATTAATAACAAGACGGCGTTGGCATGTTTAACTACTAATAGCAGGTTAATATAGAAAAATATTGGACATTTTAAAACTGCATCAATCTTAGATTATATTAAAAGGTTCCAAATTTAAAATTTGTTTACATATGAAATTTGTTATTCTATACTAAAAAGAATTCTAGATGCCTAAAATAGTCTCCGTACAAAATGACCGATTGAATTTCTCAAAAGTGATCATCTACAGGGTGGCCCATAAGTTCTGTCCCAAGCTTTATTAAGTATAAAATTTCTTATACTCAAACAATATCAGTTACAAGCGCGCTTCGCTTGAATGCGCAGCGCGGCTGGCGGACACTTTGTGTCCGCCGGAGGCTCACTTCGGTCGCCTGGGGTCACATTGGTTAATTATAAGGGAGATAGCATCTCTAAATATGTCTGTCCTACTGTGATAATCGATCGATATCACTCGAAAAATCACCAAATTTGTCAATTTTAAAAATTTTGATGCGTAATGATGACGTAATAACAAAGTGATGAGCCATCATTTTTTGACGATAGTTGCAGCATATGTGAGGTATGTTAGTATACAGATTCTATTAAAATTTCAGCCTTCAATCACCTATAATGGCTGAGTTATGCTCGAATAACTCTGTTGCTTAACTTTTAAAAATGTGACAATGACGTCATAATTCCATGATGAGTCGACAATTTGCTCTGAGCTCAGAACTTACTGGAGCCATAGCCAAAAAGCTCCCACATGCCAAAAATCAGCTTTCTGTGACTGGCAGTTTCTTCAATCAATTCGTTACATATATATATATAAATAAATATTAATCGAGTTTTAAAAGTAAGGATTATTGTCCTTAGAGATTGTGTTTCGAATACTTTTAACGATTTAGAAAGATTTTTCGAGTCTGATACCTAGAACTGTGTTTGTACGGTGAGTTTGGTGAATAAAAAATGTGTCCTGGCTCGCAGCGAAAATCGCGAATCAGAGGCCACTGCTTTTCGAATTATCTTTCTAGAGTCTTCAAATTCTCGGAAAAAATAACTCTCACATTTTCCTCGAACACTCTAAATTTGTAGAAATATACGATGTGAAGATCAGTGCATTTTGAGGACAAATTGGATCAGATTTTTTTGTGCTGTGAAAAAAAGTGCCATTTAGGGAATTTTGCAAAATATACCTAATTTGAACTGCGAATGAATAACTCTTTCTTACTATGTCTCAAAATGAATTCAGTGGATTCGTGAAATATTTGTATAGTGAATGAAAGGTATCTGGTGTTAAATCGTCATGGAACATCGATTATGTAGACAATTTATACAGAAGCAGCGGGACCTGGTTTGCGATTTTCGCTGCGAGCCAGGACACATTTTTTATTCACCAAACTCACCACACAAAACACAGTTCTAGGTCTCAGACTCGAAAAATCTTTTTAAATCGTTGAAAGTATTCGAATTACAATCTCTAAAGACCATAATAACTAAGACTGTTTGAGTATAAAAATTTTTTAAATTAAATCAATCATTTTGTAAAGCAGATACTTCTGCGTTACAAAGGTTAAGAATATCTTTAAATATATTGAATATTTTTTTAGTAATGAAAAACAAAAATTTTAGGTTGGAATTTTTTGAAAAATTACTCTTCAGAATTATGCTATGAGTTGGGGATTTGGGTGAGAAATAATCTAAGAAGGGCACTTGGAAGGGTTTTCGGAATGGAATACCAAATTTCAATATTTTAGAAACGATTTAAATTTGGTGTTTCCACTATTTCCAAATTTTGAATCGGCTTGCGTCGTTCAATCTTGATTGAGCATATTGAACAACATTCACTTTTAAATATTTATTCCATTAAATATTAGTATTTCGGATTTTGGAACAATTTGAAATACTAACCCATATAATCTTATTTTCTTTGTTTCTACGTTTTAGTACTTGCATCTTACATAGTTATTTCTCGAGTTTTGAGGATGGTGGTCAATCAAATTAATTATTAAAGTATAATGATGGCGAAAAAATATAATAATTAGATATTGATACTATACAAAATTTGATAAATGTTACTCAAGATTGTTTTTCATATTTCAAGGGTAAGCGAAATCTTCAAACCTCAATTTGTCCTGATCGATGAAATTCTATTTTATAATACAAATATATTGAGATCTAAATAGTAGTGACTTACATTTACAATGCATACCTTAGAACGGACTATTTGTGACTGAAAATCATTGGTTCAAGTTAAATTCTACTATAGAACGCCTTTTTCATGGTTAGTTTTTACCAGCCTCCATCATTCAAAAAGAACAAATCGAAACCGTCTCTCTTCCATGATGAGTTTCTATAACGATTGGGTCTCTTGTAACTAAATAATCTAAATTACTCATTCTAGGGGACTAAACCTATTCATCTGTGACTTAATATCCATTTTGACTATATGGATGACTATGATACATGTAAATTCCTTGACCTACTTTCGACGGTTGGTCTACACCAGAAAATGGTCACTGGCCCTACTGATAAGAAAGGGCATACTTTAGATATATATCTCCGATTACACGATTACAGAGAACAAATTACTGACATCAAGATTAACAGTTGTTTGCCATCTGATCATGCTACAGTTATATATTGAAAGGCCAAATTGATGAAGCCCTTTCCATCAAGGATGACTATTACTGTTATGCAAATGCGAACAAAATCGTGCATGCCTACTATTTGTTGAAGGAGTATAGTGATGTAATTCGACTAGTTTATACAAGTATCACGACTTTGTCCATAGTCGCAAAAAATCTCCCTTGGATAGATAGAGTAGCGCAGGGTTCAGTTATTGGTTTCAAGCTTTTTACATTGTATATTGGAGCTATGAGTTCAGTTCTCAATGCACATGGAGCTGACGGGATGATGCATGCCGATGGCATCCTACTATATGTTAGTTTGAACTGATCTACTGAGGGGAAGACGCAAAATTCGTGAAAGCCCGCATAGCTGATTTACGATTCTGACTAATGAACAATAATCTGGAGCATGACACTGACAAAACCGAGGTTCTCCAATATAGGCGCCAATTTTTGAAAATATAATAAGGGGCAAAGAGCAAGCGACGGTCAGGGGGGTCTGGGGGCTTTCCCTCCAGATAAATTTAAAATCTTAAATGCCCAAATATATCGAAATCGAGTAAAACTAATGACAGGTCTCTTAATTCTGAGTAGAACTAATGACAGGTCTCTTAATTATGAGTAGAACTAATGCCAACTCCATAAATTCGAACTAATGACAGCTGCAGAAATTCGAACTAATGCATGCGCCCCTACAACATGGTCAACCGATAACAGAGATAAATGAACTCAATGGGTCCAGAATGCGGCAGCTCGTGTTGCATTTGGCGCATCCAGTCCTATAGCGCTATAATAATTCTCTGAGAACTACAGGGCCTGTATTGGAGCATGCGTGACCCACCGAACGCAGAATTTCTTGAATTGCAAATTGTCATGTACAATGGTATGAGCGGTTCACGTTGACCCTGACCGCATTAGCTATCTCCACTAATGAAATATGAGGGTCTTCCTCAAGTAATTGGGAAACTTCGAGAACACATTTATCATTGGTTTCGGGAATCTGCCTCCCTGCTCTGGGCCTATCCTTTATCGGCTCTCTTCTCTCACGAAAACGTCGGGCACAGTCAACTATCCTGGAATATGGAAGAGGGATATCATTAAGAACTTTCACAAATCTTTGTGGATATCGGTTGGAGAAACTTGGAGTAGTGTACGAATATTTACAAAGGCTCGCTGCTCAATTTTGGAATCTGCCCTCGCGGAAGTCATAATAAATGCCACCATATAAAAATACCAAACAAACAATAGTCAACATTTATACCAAAATTGAAGCATAATGGAATACGTTTTAGCTGGTCCTACAGAATTATAGTTTAGGAAGAATACCAAAATTTCAGGATGAATCATTTACTCGTTTCATCCAATACAAGTGCGCTTCGCTTGCTTGCGCTGCGTGGCTGGCGGACACTCTGTGTCCGCCAGAGGCGCCCTTAGTGCGCCTAGGGTCACATTGATTAATTGTAACGGAAACAACATCCCTAAATACGTCTGGCCAACTGTTATAATCGACATCGCACGAAAAATCACCAAATTTGGATATTTTTAAAATTTGGATGCGTAGTGATGACGCCACAACAGAGTGATGAGACATTATTTTTCTGATGATAGTTGCATCACGTGTATATATAAACATTTTATTAAAATTTCAGCCTTGTATCACTTAAAATGGCTGAGTTATGGTCGAAAAATTGAAATTTCAAAATATAAAAAAGTTGACGAAGACGTCATTATTCCATTATGAGTCAATATTTTCATCTGAGCTCAAAACTTAGTTGAGCCAAAAGAGCCCCAAATGCCAAAAGTTTGATTTCTGGCTTGCCAGTTTATTAAATCAATTCGTTACAGATATATATACTACAAGCGTGCTTCGCTTGCTTGCGCTGCGCGGCTTGATTTATAAATTGATTCAATATTTACATTTATAAAAATTAAATTCAGCGAGAAGAAGTTTGGGAACACTTACTGGAATGGACTAAAGCAGCTTACTCTTTTCTGGATACAACACCCTCTCTTAATCCTGTGGATTATGTGGACCATGTTCTATATGCAGCGGTACATATTATAATATACAGTGGACTTGTTCAATCCACCAAATCCGTTTAATTAGAACTCGGGGAGATATGCTATTAAACCTTTAAATATTCATATTAGATGCAGGTCGTTGGAATCTCTTTTCTATCATGCAATATGCATAAACCCAAAGAAAATATGAACAATTGTTACCCTAGGACCAAGGTACATCTTATATTTTGTAAGTTATGTTCAGTCCGTGGTTGTACAAATCAGATCCGCTAGATTCTTTGGATCGCGCGTACGGACTTTACACGCCGTCCATGCCTTAAGGCATCTCCCATAATAGATAGATAGGAGCTGCACATAAAATAATAACTTCTTTCAATTTAATACTTATATGAGAAATATTTACTTTAATCTCTTATTTATAGACAAGCGCGCTTCGCTTGCTTGCGCTGCGCGGCTTGCGGACACTGCGTGTCCGCAGATTTACCCAGTGGAAGCTTGGGGATATTAGAGAAACAATACGTCGCTTTCTTGTTTTATACTAAGTACGCTGGATTGTCATTTGTTTACGGTTACATTAATGAAATCAGAACTGTAGCAGAAATTTTGTTTCGTGATAAATATAATTTACTTCGTATTAAGTCAACTAATCCTGTAAGCTCAATTTGAATACACAAAGTTCACATTGCTAAAGATTATTATACTTAAATAATCAATTCCAGTCCATGTCATTAAAAGTTATTTTATGATCGAATTGATTGATCGTAGCATATAACACACTTTAATTGTTGTTAACAATCAAATTATAGACTCAAAATAGCAGTATTCAATCATTTATATTAAATAGAATCGTGTGAATGGCATTATAAAAGGCTGATAATTGATTGGTTCACATAAACCAATGAATTTCAATCATAAATAGTTATTTTGATTGTATGCATAAGTCAATACTATTTTATTCCAATGTATTTGCATTATAAAATAATCGAATTTGATTGGTCAGGACATTTTGTCACCTATCTCGGCGAGGTGTGAACATTTCGCTTAGATCTTCGAACTTAATCCTAGATTCACCATTTTACACCTACATGCCAATTTTCGTATCTCTACGACTTGCCAATTCTTCAATCAATTCGGACAAAAAAATAAAAATAAAATAAAAATCCTAGCATTTTAATATATAAGATATACACATACATATATATATATATATATACAAGCGCGCTTCGCTTGCTTGCGCTGCGCGGCTTGCGGACACTATGTGTCCGCAGAGTCGCCATACGGGCGCCTGGAGTTACTCAATATAACCTATTTTGGGAATTCTTTTTGATATCAATATTGTGGACAAAAGTTAACGAATAATTTCTCAAATAGATCCAAAAATATAATATTCGAAAACTACAGCACTATAAACCCCATGTCAACCGTTGAAGCTAGTCTAGCCGATTTTTAACTACGTAGTAACTTCATTTTTGTGATATTTGGGGTGGTTTTATACAAGCTAACAATCTACCTGTTCCGAGAAATTGGTGAAAACAGTTGGGACCAACCTTCATATGTAGTTGAAATTAATAATTACTGTTTTCACCAATATTGGAACCGGTAGATTTTAGGTCATTAAAAAGTATTTTAGCTTACATAAACCACCCCCAAATATCACAAAAATAAAGTTACTAGTTTATTTAAATATCAGAAGTACGCCTTTTACAACTTTTGGCCCCAACCCGGAAATACCATTATAAATTAGAACGAAAGGGAGCCTACTTTGCGCGACCAATAAACCATCCTCAAATTGCATGAAAATTTTATGGTGAATACTTGGTGATCAATGTAAACTATTTGAGTGCGCATCTAAAGATCAAACTTTTGAATATTTTGGAGCACCCTAATATATATTATACAGTAGGTCCTGTATAATTGCCCAGGTTCTCTAATTGTCCACCTGTGAGAACTGTTATTATCCACCCATATCTTTCTATATCAAAATCTACCATATAATCTAGAAATACCAATTACTATATGATAGAACACTATTACTACTACTTTTCTATGCAGAGGAAGTCCTCACTAATTGTCCTATATGGACAATTAGAGAGGACCAAACTACAAACAATATTTCTTATCGTTATACTATATATATTATTTTTAAATCATTCACTTATAATGTATATTTGTATTATATTACTAGGACGTACTGAACCCTTTTTATATCTTATGAATAATCAATGTGTTAAAATGCTACCTAGGTAGTGAATAGTAAAAATGAAGGACTTCATTTTGAAATCTACACTTTCGAATTAGTCATGTTTGAACAAAACATAAACCTGATCCACCATAGGTAGTGGTCAAAATGGGTGCATGTGGCATAAGGTGGCACTGATTGATAATTACAAAAAGTTGAATCAAAGTTGAATCCGATTAGCTGTATCTCAAACGGTTTAGAAGTAACCCTCTTCATGAATAGACCCATTTTAGTATTAATTGTATGGGAAAGAATCAAGTGTTGAAATACTTTTGTCCGGCTGGTGTATATATATTAGGGTGTCCCAAAAAAATCGAATTTTTGAAATGTTTATGAGAGACCCCTAAGAAGTTTCTATGTGTCATAAAATTATTGTGAAAAAAATTTCAGGTACCTATTTATGAAGTGATTTAGGGGTCCCGCAATGGCTTCGTTCTACCAAGTTACTTGGAGTCTCTAAGCTCTTGTCAGGAACTGGAAAAGAAACTGCCGACGCTGTTAAAGGACTTCTTGAGTCGTAGGATATAGGAACAGATACAGTTGGTGCTTGTTTTGATACAACAGCATCAAATACAGGTCACTATTCTGGTGCTTGTGTACCCCTGGAAAATTTGCTTGAACGGCCTCTTCTCTGGCTTGCTTGTCGGCACCACATCTTCGAAGTGCTTCTATCGGACGTGTTTACAGCGTGTATGGGCCCATAATCTGGTCCAGACATTCTATTATTCAAACACTTTCGATCTACATGGCCGAAATTACACCATCAACCCCAAGATACAAGTCCTCTCGTAGATGCTCCAACAGATGTTTTGCAGTTTCTTCGGACCACAATGGATGCCAAACATTCAAGGGAGGACTAACTTGAGTTAATCCATCTTGCTGCTAAAATTGGCCTACCAGTTGTTTCATCTCTACGACAGCCTGGAGCTCTGAACAGAGCACGTTGGATGACCAAAGCTATCTACGCGTTGAAGATAGAGTTTCTCTTTCGGGGTAACGAGGAAGCACTGCATCTCATTGGACGACAATTACAAGGTCTTCAACGATTCAACCGATTTGTTATCCTAGTATACATCCAGTCGTGGTACTCGTGCCGCCTCGCTGTTGATACTGCATTCAACGATATCGCGCTGATTCATCGTTTACAGGAATATGACGACGTGGAGCTGAGTCGTGTCGGTTTGCGGATGATGGTCAGACACTCTTGGTACCTTTCTCCGGAGTTGGCTTCGCTAGTGCTGCTCTCAAACCATGTACATAACGAGGTCAAAGTTTAACTTGTTGCAGGAATGCAGCAAGATCGAGGCAGTCATCTTTTAACTAAGCTACCGGGCTCTCATAATGAACTTCATGCATCACTGTCATTTTAGAGGGTCAACGATTTGCTAGGCATCTGGCCTGTGTAAACGATGTTGCTGAACGTGGGATCCAGCTAATTCAACAGTTCAACAGAAGTTCAAAAGACGAGGCCCAAAAGCAATGCCTACTACAAGTGGTAGAGCAGCATCGGAAATACTTCTGCACTACTCCAACTAGTTCTGAGCTAAATTTCATTTAATCAATTAATTATAAACAATGAATTACAAAAATATTTTACTTCTCGAAAAAATTATAAATCGTACACTATGTACAGATAACAAATTTTTGATGGTAAATCTGAAATCTACATCGTCGATTCACCCAGGTTAGCCTTCTAAAGCAAATTTCTAGCAAAAAAATTTGAAATTTTCAAAATAAATAAAATTTACGAAGCCATTGCGGGACCCTAAATCACTTCATAAATACCTGAAATTTTTTCACAATCATTTTATGACACATAGAAACTTCTTAGGGGGTACCCCATAAACTTTTCAAAAATTCGATTTTTTTTGTGGCACCCTAATACAGTGGTTCCCAAACTTTTTAGAATGATTCCCCCCTTTTGCAAGGTTTAATAGAGTATCTCCCCCATCTCAAAAGACATGAAATTTGTGGACTGAATAAATATAATATTAAATTAGTTGTTTGTATGTTAATTAATAATATTGCTAATGAGATGGATGTGCTTGTTTGATTTTGTTCTTCACTATGTAGTCAATTCTTGGTGAAGTTGAACTAAGTGCAACTCTAATATCTGGCTCCACATTTAATAGGAAATAAATCACGACTCTAAGTCTGCATTGGTCGCATTGTACTATTTTCGAGTGAGTGGATGATCATACAATATAATATTTAGAAATTTAGTATTGAGATTTCTTAATCATATCATTCCCCCCCAGGGGGGAATTCCCCCAGTTTGGGAACCACTGCCCTAATATACTATATCTGTAACGAATTGATTGAAGAAACTGCCAAGTACAGAAAGCTGATTTTTGGCATGTGGGTCTTTTGGCTATGGCGCCACTAAGTTCTGAGCTCAGAAGAAAATGTCGACGCATAATGGAATTATGACGTCATTGTCACCTTTTTATAATTAGAAATTTCAGTTTTTCGACTTTAACTCAGCTATTATAGGTGATAGAAGGCTGAAATTTTAATAGAATGTGTATATTAATATTACTCACTTGTGATACAACTATCATCAAAAAATGATGACTCATCACTCTGTTATGATTTCATCATTTTCATGATAAACCTAATTATACTCAAGAGTAAATTTCATCAGAGTACAAGTAAGATCACACTTAGATGTGTTGGATGCCAGAAAGATTCCTTGTCTTCCTTTGATATTTACTAGTGTATAATAATCATAGATTACATAAATAAAACAATGAATTTTCATAACAGAATTTACTCAAGTCAAAACAATATTGTCTCACAGGAGAGTGAGTAATTCAATGTTTTTTGCTTAAAATGAAATGTTTTATTTTTACTAGATCAATAATAAATAAATAGTTACCATTACTATTTTTAAACTTTCATTTTGTATTTGGTCAGCATAATGCTGGCAATTGCCTATCAAATACGATCGAATTTGAAGCCCTAGTTATTACGGTTTGCAGGATATGGCTCAAACTGATCAAAATGGTTTACCATAGCAACGCAGGAATGTAACAATATTCCATTGAAAAATTCTAAATTTTTCAAATCAACTAGAACTAATCTTAGTTGTCACAAAAATTATATCTTGATAACATTTAGAAGTAGGCTTAAAACAGCTTAGAAAATCGCCAAAATCGTGCTTAAAATGGAAATGATATGATAACTAATCGAAATTTTGACAACGGATATATGTACTTTGATGCCATGTTTATATATGCTGGTAATACATTCTTAATGCTTATCCTACATGGTTAACGATTTTAGGCTAATCGTGTATTAATCCATTCGGCTATTACCGCATCCTTGGTTATTTTACTGTGAGGCATTATTAGAGTAGGCTATTGCTTAATGTAATTTTTAAGTTTGATCCTAATTCTAAGTGAATAGTTTAAGTTTGGTACTAAGATCGAT
Organism: Aphrocallistes beatrix; assembly: GCA_963281255.1. Taxonomy (NCBI): domain Eukaryota; kingdom Metazoa; phylum Porifera; class Hexactinellida; order Sceptrulophora; family Aphrocallistidae; genus Aphrocallistes; species Aphrocallistes beatrix. Next base: position 1,228,817 of record OY725501.1, read on the forward strand.
CTTGAGATTAAAGATCGGTCTTAGTGTTTAGAATCTTATGGAATACAGTGCTGAGGTTTTATGAGCGTAGATTCCAAACATTTTATTTTCAAAATGTATAAAAAATTTCCGTTTACTTTTTTTAGAATACATGCGCGGCTCGTTTGCTTGCGCTGCGCGGATGGCGGACAATTTGTGTCCGCCTGAAGCGTCCTATTAATTTAAAGGGAGAGAACATCTCTAAATACGCCTGTCCTACTTACGTATATAATCGATATCGCACGAAAAATCAACAACTTTGTCAATTTAAGAAAAAAATAAGTTAAAATTGAACAAAATAGCTTCGCTACTAGCTCAATCAATCGCTAATAATGATATTTGAACAGTTAAATCAGCTTGATCCTCAGTCAATAGTGTAGTTATGCTAGACAGCCCAACCATGGATATTGTATAGGATTCAGACTCTGATTGACTATAACTTCATATTTATTCCTAGTTCGCAACTCAAATTATGCATTAATTTTTATACTAACTAGTACAATCCATAAACAGTATAACAATGGTTGAATTCAGACTTTGATTTTTTTTGGTTCTGTCACCTTAAAAAGAAAAAGGATCGGATCGAATTCAGTAAAGGTTTCGATCCGATCCCGATCCTACTCTTAAAAAGGACCATCGATCCGATCTAAATCCTTCAAAAAAAGGATCGCGATCCGGAACTTTCGATCATGGATCGAAAGATCCTAATGCCCTATACATAAACGAGACAAAACTCAAAAATGTGCTATAAACTAACTCTCAACTATGATCTGCTGCTTGTTAGGGTGTAGATTCCAAATAGCTTATTTTCGGTTTATATAATCAATATTTGGCTAGATAGGCTTCTGAATTCATTGATATTCCTCGACTATGCAGGATTACAGCCGCGCTAGGCAAGTGCGCAAAGGACATTTGTAATCAATTAAACCAGAAATAAGAATTATTCAGAAATAGTTCCTGACCTGCAATGCTGGATAAAGTAGACTTGACATCAAAGGACTATCAACTTGCTTAACTACCTCTGACCCAGCCTTTCTTGCATCATGTTCACTGAGTATTGAAGAGAATTTATATACGTCGAGTGAATATTGAGAAGATAGTTGATATTCAGTACCCTTCACAAAGTGTAATTTCTCTAAGGAAACCTTCAGAGATCTAAGAGAAAAGGAGCAACATGCATAAAAATTTGATTATATAATGCCCAAAAGTTAATGAGTCACGATTGTCGATACGATCAAATAAATCTGACTTCAGTCTAGTAAATAATTAGTCAATTCCTGCCAGCGCTAGAAAGTATATATCATCTAGCAAATTTCCATTACAAATCCAAACCTTATAAATTTCATAGCTTAAGTTGATGTTCAAGTTCATATCAAGTAAAATATGAAAATATGATCCATCTAGCATATATATATACACCAAATAGATAAAAGAATTTGATAGCTTCATTATTTCCCAAACAAATAATACTAATTGAATCTTTCCAGGAAGGCTAATACATTTAAATTCTAAGAGACTTCGCTGATCTTATATTCGAAATCAACAGATTCGAATTATAGTTCATGACCAAATCCTGGATTTAGGGGTCAGCCGAGAAATTTGAGAAGTATGAACTTTTGTGGTGGTTTTGAGTTATTGGGGATATCCTTCCAAAATTAAGCCCATGCCACTTTTGCATGTTTGGGCAATTATTTTATGCAAGCATAAATATTTTTGGGTGCCTGAATAATTCGAAAAATTCCGTATTCAGAAAATCCTACTAAATGATCATGTAGAGTGTTGATTTATGTTTATTTGAACTCATGGAATATAGGGTCGCAAAACTAGGGTCACTCGATGGGGTTACTAGGAGGTTTGAGATAGGAATGTTGTATATTCCTGCGTCGTCAAGAAAAATATTCAGTTCGAATATGCTCATGTGACCCCTCAAATTTCTCCAAATTTAACGCTGAATACGAATATTAAATAATTGAGTAATTGAGTATGTGGGGGCTGATCCAACGAGATTGGAAGGAATGGACATTTATAGTATGTCCCAAATTATTGGCAATTTATTTTAGCTTTTTTAGTGTATTCTGCGTTTTCAGCCTATATACACTATTTTGAGCGACACTATCATACCATACCGTTAACCAGCACATTTTCAGGAATGCAAACTCATTTTTGGTAGAATTTTTTATAAATGCTAGCAACTGTATATTACAGGACTGCAGTGTATTCTTATATAATACTGAATTTAATTTTCCAAATATCCAAGTATGCCTACATTTTTAGTGGTATAATTTTTAGCATTCGTCAAAGGATTCAGAAAGATCTAGGCTCAGAAAAAATATTCATGTTTATAAAGGAAAATTCTTATTAAAAATTAATATATTTGTGCTTGAGTTTTCATTCTAACTAGGAGTCCTAATTATTAGTACTATTACTTTAAACAAGGCTTGTAAAAATTGGGAATTTTAAAAGCGAAATTTCAATTTTTGCATTGTCATTTTGTGCTAACGTCAATTATACATCTAATTATGACTTTCAGAGCATACTATATCTAGCTGAATCCTTTGAATAAATACCAAAAATTACACAACTAAATGAAATTTACATACATGAATATTTGTATAACTAATTTCAGTTGTATATAAGAAGTATGATGAAAATGCGTAAATGAAGTCATCCAGAAATTATAATACTCTTCATAAACATGTTTAATATTACACGAAATTAAAGTTCACTGCAAATAATTTTGGGATATACTGTGAACTGGGGCTGTCCAGGGGGAGAGGGGCATTCGGGGCATTTGCCCCGAGTTTGATTCTGCGGCCCCGGATTTCATTCGCCTGCCTAAGCCAAAATCATAGGAAGGGCTCCGGACCTTTTGCGATATAATGAAGCGGTCGAATAATTTCGTCTCCATGGTTTAATGCCACTTTTACCTGGGGACTTTTCTATTTATAGTCTGGACCCCAAATTTATATGGCTTCCCCGTCCAAAATGGCTTAAACAGGAAATGACGTAACACATTCCTGGTATATGCGTGGTTAAATAATATACCATCGAAAAGATATAATATAAAAAATAAAAAAGTTCTTTTAGTGGTAGCACAATGTAGGCGCTGCCTCTTGCATATTTATAATGGGATCTGTCGGGTTTGAGGCTAAAAGTTGCTAAAGGAAGACTTCTGATATTCAAAGAAAATAATGACTCTATTTTTGAGATATTTCGGGGTGATTTTATAGTTTTATATCATTAAAAATACATTTTAATGGATAAAAATCCTCTGGTTCGGAGTTATTGGTGAAACAGTTGGGACCATTAATAATTTCAATACAAAGCTTGGGCTTAATTGTTTTCGCCAATATCTCAGAACCAGTAGATTTCAAACCATTAAAATGGATTACTATTATCTGATAAAAATCACCCCTAAATATCTTAAGATAAAGTTACTGCTAGTTTTTGTCAATCAGAAATATGCCGTTTACAATATTTTGACAGACACCGAAAAGATCGCATTATAAAACTGCAAGAAGCGGAGGCTACCTTCGCGAATACTAAATCAACTCCAAAAGGCTTGAATATTATATGGTTTACAATAGCGCTCCACTTACTTGTGCTGTGTGGCTAGCGGACAAAAAGTGTCCGCCAGAGGCGTCTTCGCACACCTACGTTCACATGGATTAGTTCTAAGATAGCCAAAGTCTCTAAATACGTCTGTAATATACTGTTATAATCGATATCACTCGAAAAATAACAAATTTTGATTATTATTCAATTTTTGATGTGTAATGATGACATCATAACAGAGTGATCAAAATGATTTTTTGATTATAACTGTATGATATTTGAGATATCTTAATATACACATTCTGTTAAAATTTCAGCCTTTAAAATGGCGGAGTTATGGTTGAAAATTTTAAATTTCAAATTAAAAAATTAATAAATCGTCTATTTTTGAGGGATTGTAAAAGAGGTTAGTTCACCGTGAGACTCATTATGCACGTGTGAACTGTATCAATAAAGTTATAGTCGGAACATATATTCACTATTCTTCCGATGATAGCTATAGTGCATCATATCATGATATCAAGGGAAGATGGGAGGAATGATAAATCTAATGGAAACAAGGAAAATCCCACCCTACATGTCTCAACTATAAATGCGTATCCATAGCATTCTATACATAAGGCAATGACAGTCACTATTTTTTTTGGACCAGGGATTGCTTAGTATATTCAAATTTACATTAATCCTTTATACGTTATATATGATTAATTAAGCATTTCAAGTGACCCCACTCATAAATATGACCATTAATTGTCAAGACATAATTGATCTTTGTACGCGTAATTATATTTATTCTGGAGAAAACAAATATGACATAATACGTATAAATATTAAGCTCATAAATACAAAATAAACATTGGATTTCGAGAAGTACTAATAAGACGGACTTCTACTTCTTGATGGCAGACTATGACTTGACTTAGCTTGAGATAGGCTCGATTTAGCTTCAGAGATATACTTACTTAGCTTAGCTTGAGAGACAGACTTGACTTAGTTTGAGACAGACTTGGCTGAGCTTGAGAGATAGACTTGACTTAGCTTGAGATAGGCTCGATTTAGCTTGAGAGATAGATTTGACTTCGCTTGAGAGACAGACTTGACCTGAGACGTCATAAAGGAAAAATATACTTTTATGAGTAAATAAGGAACAACCACACACTCTGGCCTTCCAACTAGATATAATCACACATTTCGTACCTTTACAGCATGATGAAGTTGACTAAATAAACAAATAATATTATTAAATTAGTTCTTGAATTTAGCAAGTTTAGTTTACTATTTTCATGTTTCAATACTACGGTAGTGCATTATACAGAGGTCTTAACTTCATTAGATAATGAACTACAGTGAAAAAAGCTTTGGTAGAATGTATCACCGTGACGTACTGCATGTGCAAAATGCCTCAAAGTATACAATGTTCTAATTCCATATTAGCACATGCCAAATGAATAAGATCAGTATGGGAGGAGCCAGAATAAAGTTTTAAAATTTCTACTAAGGGTGCAGATACATCGTCGTTAAAATGACTATTCTTCTCTACCCAATTCACATTGAACATTTTTCGAACATCATTGATGAATTTCAAGAACTCGACAGTTTGGTTCTCACAATGTTTTTTCCATGTTGTTTTAGGAATCTATTAGTACGGATTCTAGAATGTTCTTAGGTAACTCAACTAGATAATAGCTCCTTATAGAGCTTCCTATCAGGGAGTGAATAGCATATTTAGTACTATATAGGTATGTTCTGGATGTTAAGTAGTGTGTGTAGGTATTACTACTAATTCAGTATATCACAATCGGTTACGTGCTGAGACTTACATTTAAACAGTTACGACACATGTTATAAGCTAACTGTTCGACAGAAGTTGACTCATGGGAAACCTTAAGGGCCAAATTTATATTGCCTTTCCAAGCTGATGCCAGCAGGCATTCGATGTTAATTTGGGGCACTTTTAAATAAATTGCATTTATCCAAATTAAATAAGGTTCTTATGCACCATGTTTTTGGAGTAAGGAGGATTGCATTCACTAAATTGGGGGAAGGTAAACACTTTTTCGTAATATTTAAATTCAGTCAATTGTTTCTAACAAACTTGAGTATATGCATTATTCTGGAATAATTATATTACGAAAGTCTTAACAAACCACTCACCTTTGGAATCTTGTTGTTTTGGTAGTCTTCACAAGTCTTGGGATGGCTCGATACCATTTTCACGAAGAGCACCATCTTTTTGTAATTAAAAAACTTCATGGAGTGTTCTACTCCTCTGTAATTGGAAGTAAAGCCAGGCGTGACACAATACATCTCGTCCAAATATTAATTCATGCAATTAGTGTTGTCAGATGAGGCATTATAAATGAGTAATAGAAATTGCATACAATAAAACAATACGTAAGTGTAATACACTAGTGTTGTATGCGAAGTAAATATAAATATTGTGGTTACATAATATTTTCAAAATGAATATTTAATCAACCCATGAACGCTAAATATGCTATAATTATATAGTTGATAATAACAAGTATTAATTTAGCGGTTTTAGGATTGAATATACTAAGCAATCCATGGTACTGTTTTTTTAGTGACTGCCATTGCCTTATGTATAGAATGCTATGGCGTATCTTCAAGCAAATTATCATATTAAAAGTTTGCAATATCACTCTAGGTATCCGAATAAACGAACCCCCGCTGATTTATTTATAAAGTTTCTTCCGAACGTTTATTAACTTTGGTAAATTGACTTTGTTGGATAAAACTTGAAAGTCAAATGATGAAGGTAAATAGCGGGAGTCCGTTAATTCGGACCACTAGAGTGATGTTACAAACATTTAACAAAAATCAGTTTTCTGTGCCTGACAGTTTTATCAAACAAATTCGTTACAGATATAAATATGCACGAGTGCTATCTTAGCGGACGATTCAGCGGCGGATTCGCATATCACGTTCAAACATGAATAACCCAGCAGGCATATGCCGTAGATGAAATCTGGCATTCAAAAAAAGGGCATTCCAAAAGTTCTCATCACATATCTGTATCTCAAATGATAGTGAAAATAGGATATTTTCAATTTGTCCATTGTATTCCTTAGGGGATCAGCTTCCAATTTATATATTGGTTTATTTTAAAAGGACAATTATTGTGGTTCCTACATTAGATTTTTTGTGCATCGGTTTAGGGTAGTGTCGAAAAGTTGGAATCTCCCCATTGAAAATGGCTTAAAACTAAATTTGGAGAATAAAAGTTGTGAAAATCGTAGAATAAGGTCATTAAAAGGTTAAATAATTAAGAACCAATGTGAAAAAGTAAACGGGAGGTGTTCAATAGTATTGCTCGTGTTGAAAAAATATCATGCTACTTTTAGTGGATTTTTTGTCAATTTTCGCCACTCAAAAAGTGGGACAAAAATGGTAGTAAACCACTTCAAAACATAGCATTCCCTCAGCCTCAAACTATAATACTTCAGAGAATTCAATCTATATGATAGTTGATGCGTAGAATTCGATGGAGGGATCAGTTTTAATCTAAATTTGCTCAGAACTGAAATATATCAAAAGGAACCCCAAAAATCACGTTCAAAGGGACTACCTTAAACCGATGCACAAAAAATCTAATGTAGGAACCACAATAATTGTCCTTTTAAAATAAACCAATATATAAATTGGAAGCTGATCCCCTAAGGAATACAATGGACAAATTGAAAATATCCTATTTTCACTATCATTTGAGATACAGATATGTGATGAGAACTTTTTGAATGCCCTTAGTAAAGTTCTTGAATAGGCAATGTCCACATTTTAATTCTCAGGGGATAAGGTACAATTACTTCAAAATTGACAGTAATGTTAACAGACCGAGAGGTAAAATGTTCATTCTGTATTGTAAATTTAAAAAGAAGACAATTAGAAAACTTGCATTATGCATGAGCAGTGAAAAAACAAGTATTGCTTTTCCTACTATTAATTTTATCTCTTCTTTTGTATTTAAAGCAAATAACACAAACAAATTTATCTTCGATCTTAGCATTAAAGGCATTCGTCCAATCCCTCGGTAAGATAGCTCGGTTGCCCTATCACATAGCAATATTTTCCCATTCACTCAAAGTAAAATTAAATTCCCCATTAGAAATACTAAGGACATTTATCGCATCGTTGAAATTTCGATCACTTTTAGTATTAGTTATTTCAATGTTTAAGCAATCAAGTTCTAGTTCTTGAATAGATTGTGGAATATCGAAGATGGGGGTTGACTCAAGACAACTATCATTATCTCCACTCTTAGATATCTTACCAATCCTATCAAGATATGCGTTCCCTTGATGGACCACCTTATCGTCGGACCTGTTCAACTCACCCTTAGATGACATCTCAGCAGCTACTAAGTCCTTTATCTGATCTCGATTCTACATCCAATTAGTATAGAGTAACGTGCGTTTCCTCTATCTGTTGACTTCGTACATCGATATGCTCAATTTTCCTCGAAGAGAATTGCTTGCTCTGTTGTTTTCTTTATGTTATGCTGAATTTAAAGATCCAAAAGAATCGTATCCTAATTGGAGAAAGGCCTGACAAAAAGTAATACTCTCCGTATCATTCATCTTTTCTGACTTGGAATTATGGAAGTAGTCAGGGGAAAAATCGAGAAGAAAAGAGCGAACGATATGGAAAAAATGTCCAGGTTTTATTTTGGGCAAGCAATTCTCCAGATCTAAACCCCATTGAAAACATATTGGCAGTTGCCGAAGATTCGATTATTGAAGAAATATATAAGTACCAAGGAAGAACAAAAAACAGTACAAGAGTAGGAGTCTTTAACTCGAGATATCTAAAAATGTTATCTCTCGATGGAGAATAGACTGATGTACATGAATGACACTCGCCAAATTGAGACCATGCTCAATGAGGTTGATAAGTATTTACTATTTACCAATATTTCAACTTAATAGCTCTTAAACTGAATGTTCTATTCAAAATCATGTAAAACTTGACATCCATGAACTTGAGTGCGCAATTAATTAAACTTATTGACTCATCAGACCTAGACATAGATGAATTACATTTTAACAGTGAATCTTTGATTCATTCCACTTTTTAGTTGGGCAACGTAAAACTTTGATAAATTCTAAAAGTCGAAGCAAGCGAAGCGTGCTTGTTGTCAATATAATAGGATAACAATTGACCTTGATCGGTAAACAGTTTCTCATGATGTCTGTCAACATCTTTCATTGCCTTCCAATATATTTCTGTAGAGGCGATCAATTTGTCGTAACCCACCACAGTCTGAAAAACAAAGTCCTAATGCGTATCCGCAATGATTCGCACCCACAGGTGTTAGAAAAACTCACAAAAGTTAATTCGTACTTCTTTCGGAGGGGTCTATACTGCTATGTGGAGCATTTTTGTGGTGTGTATGGTTTTCCCGAAAAATAAGCCCAAGAATCGACTGAGGAACCTCTTGGACCGATTGTCATTGCCGAGGAACCAAGGCAAGCAGTATCCTAGGATATAGCAACGCTACCATGGCCGAGTGGTAGTCATATATATTTCCTTTTGCTAACTGATCTACTCATTAAGTTTGTAGAGATCTATCTAATGCAAGACCAGACCGCCGAATCAGTATATTGGGGCTTACTCCAAGGATGGATTTATAGACATGACCCTCCAAGGATCATGTTAAGTGATCAAGGCCCAAACGTTGACGGGTTATAGAAACACTTTAGAAATTTGGGGCTGTGAAACGTCGTAGCTCATCCTGAAGGCGACGGTCAATCCGAGAGGGGAGTTTAAATCGTCAAACAGATAATATGTAGCCTCCTCGAAGATACGTAGGAGATTTGAAAAGGATGAATAGGAAATATCCTATTTTCACTATCATTTGGGAAACAGATTTGGGACGATAAAATTTGGAATGCCCTATATAAATTATTTATTACAGTCGACTGTATTTAAGTGCTTTCTTAGAAATATATCTACTACAGTTAGCTAATGGTATAATGCAATTCAATTAATAATTTGTACGTACGTATGTCATATATTAGTGTATTTGATATAAAATCAAAAATAAAGACATTATCAGTATTGTCCGATTGATACTGAAATAAATTAATTTTTCCATTGCCCTCTATAAATATACAGAATGCTATGATTTTACTTAATAGTATATAATAATAAATTTTAAAAAAAACCCACAGACGGGATGGAAGTGTGCTTCCAAATCTCATAAGTCACCTTAAGTCACCTTTATTATACTTAAATAATCAATTCCAGTCCATGTCATTAAAAGTTATTTTATGATCGAATTGATTGATCGTAGCATATAACACACTTAAATTGTTGTTAACAATCAAATTATAGACTCAAAATAGCAGTATTCAATCATTTATATGAAATAGAATCGTGTGAATGGCATTATAAAAGGCTGATAATTGATTGGTTCACATAAACCAATGAATTTCAATCAAAAATAGTTCTTTTGATTGTATGCATAAGTCACTACTATTTTATTCAATGTATTCGCATTATAAAATAATCGAATTTGATTGGCCAGCACATTTTGTCACCTATCTCGGCGAGGTGTGAACTCGGCGAGATGTGAACACCGAGGTGCACATCTCCATATCACTTTGCACCTCCTGTAAAAAATTCAAGACGATATCTCTTAAACTCCGGTCAGGACACGAATTTCGGACGGCCGGCCGGCCGGCCGGAACATCCTCATTTTAGTACTGTGCATCCTATACTATTAGTATAGTAGCTATGCTACTATACTAATACTATAGGAAGCACACTAAAAATCGCTAATCGTACTTTAGTAGTCCATCTTCGATCGGATCCTGGTCCATTTTTGAGATTTAGATGGCAGGCCTTATATACAGAGGGCTATGACATATCATATTTATTGAACAGCTCGACTCGAATTATGATAAATCAAGTACAGACGATCAAATAAACATACAAGTACTTCTCATTTCCAAAAGCAGGATCATTACATTTTCATCATACACTCATCATATATTAACCTCATTGAATATTTCCCATAAGGGAATACTGTTCGCCTTCGGGATATATTTTACCTTCAGCATGGGCGGGGGGGAATGGAGGCTTGGTGAGGCTCAGCCTCTCCCAAAATTAATCTTATTGGCTTCTAACTGAAGGGCTTTCCACTAAGTTAAGGTTAATGTTTCCTTCCAGAACTAACTCAAAAAGTTTTCATTATTTTCTCCTGAAATTTTTTGTGGAAACTGTTCTCGATGAATAAAGAAAATAGTAGGAATGGAATTTTCAATTTTAACCAGTGGCGGCGTTAGAGGGGGTACAGGGGGGCGCAGATGCGCCCCTTGATTAAAATCCTGTGCCCCCTTTAGGGGGCACAGGATTTATAGGTTTATATTTACGAAATTTGTGATTTTAGTTCTATATTATATGAGATTAAGTGAAATTTTGTGAAAGAAACAGAAACAATATATTACTAAAGTCACATAACTAAAAAAATAGTTAAACTAAGCGGATCTTTCGGTTCTTCTCTGCGAACCGATTCAGAATGTCTTCTTCGTCGATGAGGGAAAGTATGTTACGATTCACGTACAGCACCCCCAAGTCGCTTCCCCGCTCTTCGGACATTGTCGAACGAAGGTATGATTTAATTCGCTTGTGTACTGAATGACCTTTCTGCCGAGGAGCTAGAAACTGGAACTGCCGCAGCTACTTGAATAGCTGTGAAGATACGTGAAAAAGAATCTTGTGTGAGACATGAACACGTATAATTCCAGCCTTCGGAAGCTCTTCATCCCTCGTGAACATATCCTTCAACAAAGCAATCTCAGATTCTATCGCTGCCAATGTATCTCCACAAAATATACTATAGTATCGACAGAAAGAAACTGCCTGGCACATAAAGCATTTTTGCCGCGGGGGAGTCTTTTGGCAATGGCTCCACTATGTTCTGATCTCAAACGAAAATGTCGACTCATCATGGAATTATTACGTCATTGTCGCCTTTTTTTAAGATTAGTAATTTCAATTTTTCGACTATAAGGTGCGCTAAGTGTCATGGCCAGAAATAACGTAGTGACGACAAGCGTAACAGAATACAGCATTTGCCTTTTGACTGTATTCAACCCACTGAAACATTCCATACCAATCAGGATTGAAGCGGCGGCCAGTGGTGCCAAACAAAGGAAAAGAATGCAATTTGGGCTGTGTGGGCTTCTCGTACAATTGATTTTTACAATTGATTTTTTACAATTGATAGTGCTAAAAACAGGCTACAAAGCAATTTTCTTCGGAAAGGCTTAATTTCCATTAGTTTTTACTGGATCCTAGTATTAAATAACATCCAAACATCCTAAATAAACAACTTATAGCAGTACTTAGCTTCAAAATATGGCATATCAAACATTTTCACATCATGACACCTTCAGTGTGAAAAAGTTGTCAGTTATGACTGGGGACCCAAAAATGACCATGTCCGATAGTTTTGGCACTGTTAAAAGAAGTTATAGCTGTGTGACATTTCGCATTTAAAATGTGTCGTTTTTAGAGCGACACCAGGTGATACAAGTAGCTCAAAATGGCGAAATATTGGGGCTGGAGTTATAAAAATCGGAATTGTTGTTTATAACCCCTATAAGGATCTAAAAATGATAAAAATGCAATTTGGACACATTTTTAGAAAAAACAAGAGTCCCATGGGAAACACCTTAATCGAAAATATGGTGATAATAATTATCCCACAAATTAATCAAAATATTTAAGTTCTATTGAACAGAGCTTTTTGGAACTGAAACATTATTATATTGTATGGTAGATTATTGTTGACCCATGAATTAATGTTCTGATTGGGTTTATATAGAACCATGCGTCATTTATATATTAGTATTCTCCAAATTATTATACAAGAGTGGTTATACTTATTGACAATTCGCTGTCTTTTTTATAATTTTATAATTTTAAACTTCTCCAAATTATTTCTATAATGATATACTTTTTTATACATTAAATTATTTAATAATTGTTCCATTGTCTCAAGAGTATTCTCTAACTTTTAGGAATAAAATCATCCCACTTTACTGTGATATAATTTAGATTAATCATGGTGGGTTTAAAATAGGAATCTAGGTAATATTATTCAAATTATTATTATTATTATTAAATAGTCTCTCCATAAGGAAACCTCACGCGCCGCCTATGGCCTTCAGTTCATTCAAAATAAATACATAAAAAATGTTCCCGATCCTAGCTAGATATTTAGTGGTACTTGTAAATAGAAATATAATTTCACACCTCAATTTGACAAAATCTTCAAAATAAACACACATAATACAAATAAAGAAACAAATTAAGTTTTATTTTAAAGGCTTACTTATCTCAATCGAATGTGATCTAAATGATCAATTTATTTTAATCTTGCTTGTGAACTAATAAAAATCTTGCATTAATAAGACCTATTTACTTTTAGAAACTCTAACAATAAAAATTTATTTAAAATCCTGAATATTCCTGTTGGTAGTTGCTACGAGTTAAATAGCTCCCGTTAGAATAAATTCAATAACAGAACCAATTGATCATAAGTGCCAAACCTTAGAAATTTTAAAAGGAATTTTGTGGAACTGGAATCCCAGGATAGAATATAATATATTATTGAAAATAGCATTGTCAAAATAATTAGCGTTCGATAGTATCTATTTATAATTTTTGGACAGGGGATGTTCAAAAATTAGTCAATAGGAATTCTCACTATTTTAAACACACCAGTGCACTCCGCCAGTTAACACAAACCGGTGCATTTATGTTTATTTCAAGAATAATATCATTAAATTAATAGATATCGAAAATCGAGTGGTCTGACGTTCATCGCATAATGATATGGAACAACTCTTGAAATATTCAAACCTCAAAAATAAACCAATTTTGACTTTTTTTAATTTCAAAGACGGTGAATTTTGAAATTTTCTTTTTTTGAAGTCCCGAGATATAGAGAATTTAAGTTCTGAGATATAGAGATTTTAAGTTTAAATGTTAAGAACAATGTAAGATGAGCTATTAAGGATAAATGAAAGCGCTAATGAATGCTTTCATTTATTCGCATTTATCCTTACTATTAAAACTCGATTAATGTGTATATATATATATGTGTATATATATATATATATATATATATATATATTAGGGTGCTCCAAGAAATTCCAAAGTTTGAATCTTATGATGCACACTCTTCAAATAGTTTACCTTGATCACCAAGTATTCACCATAAAATTTTCATGCAATTTGGAGATGGTTTAGTGGTTGCGCAAGGTAGCCTCCCCCTCATGCTAATTTATAATAGGATATGTCTGGGTTGAGGCCAGAAGTTGTAAAAAGCGTACTTCTGACATTTAAATAAACTAGTAGCTTGATTTTTGTAATATTTGAGGGTGGTTTAATATCAGCTAATAATACATTTTAATAACCTAAAATCTACCGGTTCCGTGATATTGGTGGAAACAGTTGGGACCAGCCTTCATACTTGAAATTATTAATGGTCACAGCTGTTTTCACCAATATCTCGGAACCGGTAGATTTTAGGTTATTAAAATGTATTATTAGCTGATATAAAACCACCCTCAAATATTACAAAAATCAAGCTACTAGTTTATTTAAATGTCAGAAGTACGCTTTTTACAACTTCTGGCCTCAACCCAGACATATCCTATTATAAATTAGCATGAGGGGGAGGCTACCTTGCGCAACCACTAAACCATCTCCAAATTGCATGGAAATTTTATGGTGAATACTTGGTGATCAAGGTAAACCATTTGAAGAGTGTGCATTGTAAGATTCAAACTTTGGAATTTTTTGGAGCACCCTAATATATATATATATATATATCTGTATCGAATTGATTGAAGAAACTGCCGGGCGTAGAAAGCTGATTTTTGGCATGTGGGAGTCTTTTGGCTATGACTACAGTAAGTTCTGAGCTCAGACCAAAATGTCGACTCATCATGGAATTATGACGTCATTGTTACATTTTTAAAAGTTAAGCAACACAGTTATTCGGGAATAACTCAGCCATTATAGGAGATAGAAGGCTGAAATTTTAATAGAATCTGTATAGTAACACGTCTCACATATGATGCAACTATCATATAAAATGATGACTCATCACTTTTCTATGACGTCATCATTACTCATCAAAATTTTAAAAATTAACAAATTTGGTGTTTTTTCGAGTGATATCGATTTAAAACTAAGATGGACATATTTAGAGATGATATCTCCCGAATAATTAACCAATGTCACCTCCAGGCGACCGAAGGGAGCCTCCGGCGGACACCAAGTGTCTGCAAGCCGCGCAGCGCAAGCAAGCGAAGCGCGCTTGTACTGATGATTTAGGTATATTCCAACCAATTTTTGGTGAAAACAACAAAAGTACACAGAAAATGCACAAATTACGTTGAGGCCTCTACTCCGAATATTTTGAGATAATTGTGAATAACAATTCATATTCCTAGCACTACGAAGTATAATCCATCAGTTTAGAATGAATAAAGAGCTTCTAAAAAATTATTAGGAAGTGAGAACGAAAGTCTACGATTTTAATTTCTGAATTAGGATTTTCAAAAAAATATTACTTACTTCAACATAGACTTGATGATAAATTCATAATACTTTGTACGAAGTTTCAAAAGTTCCCAAGGTCCTTTCAAATTATCAAGAAAACCATGCAGATCAGCAAAGAGTATAGTTACTTTACATCCAGCATCTAAGAAATCAGCTATTTTACATATTGGAAAAAAATAAGCAATGTGAGGTCTGCCGGTAATTGCGGTCCCCCAGTATATGCTAATATCTCCATTCTTCAATAAAGAAAACAGATTCTCTGAGAATAATCGATTATTTATATCTTGATTAGAACAAAGAACCTCTTGCAAATTTCTTGTTATCAATGTATATTTATCTTCAATAGAAGAAAGATCGAGGATAGGTTTGGAATTGTGTATATTAGAAGTTGAGTTTGTAGCCATTGCAGAGGTAGCTAAAACCTGAAAATATAACATGTAACAAACATATAACAAAGAAATAAAAGCAAATATACCTTATTTTGAATCCGAAATATTCTGGAAACTGCGCAAAAATCTTAACAATCTTATCTTTTCTTTGAAATAGATGTACAGTTTACCGATACCGCTCGCGAAAAATCTTTCAATTTGGTTTGCAGCATATGTCAAAAAGAGAGATATATAAGATGTCACCGCTACTAGCACTGATAACTAATATTAGAGAGTATGTACAGGGTGTGGTAAGTCTTGGCCGGTTATATTAAAATATACTAGAATAAAATTATTTGTTAGTAGTGTCTCGAATTACTTAATAAAATAACCACTATTGTTTAAGATCAAGGTTGGCCTTTGCTATAATAGCCAACTTTTTTCAACCGATTCATTTAATTTTTTCAGTGCAGATTTGAATCGCAGAGTTAACTGCAAAAATGCATCAATAATTAAAATAATTCAACTGAAAAAATTTAGTCATTTTGCAAGGAAGAAATCGGATACAATATACATACAATCCTTTAGAAACTTTTCAAATTCATTCATAAATCGATGATCTAACCAATGAACAGACAGATTTTTGAAAATTGTTAAAAATTCAAACCAAAACACCCGAGGAATTATATTTTTAGTAATTTTGACACTATTTTTTAATATTCTCTTTTTATTTGTATTATCAAAAATATGTCTGTTCATTTTGTTCTACTCTTCGAGATGTTCAAAAACCGTTGAGTTTTCGCACGTATGTTGAATTTACAAAAAGTAATCACCTTTATAATTGCTGAAAAAAAAGTCTCAGAAAATAGGATTTAGAAAATATTAATAAATGTCCTTCAATTTCCATTAGTTTTAACTGCTTTGGAATATTAAATAACATCCAAATATCTTTATTCGACAACTTATATCAGTACTTAACTTCAAAATATGATATATCAAAATTTTTCACCTTCAAGTGTGAAAAACTGGTCATTGATGACTGGCCACATAAAAATAACCACATTCGATAGTATCCGCCGGAATCCCAGATCAATAACTTCTCTTTGAACCATGTCAAATCATCATTTTAATGCTAAATTCGTGCTCAGCACTAAATTTCCAGCAATTTGATATATATATCGGACATTTTTGGAGAAATTCTTTGGCTGCGGGTTCCTAGCAACGGCCAGGAATGTGAAAAAATTTCTGGCCGTTGCTATGCATGGACATCCAAAAACTTCTCCAAATATGGTCAATATATATATCAAATTGCTGGAAATTTAGTGCTGAGCCCGAATTTAGTATTAAAATGATGATCTGACATGGTTCGAAGAAGTTATTGATCTCGAATTCCGGTGGACACTATCGAATGTGGTTATTTTTGGGTGGCTAGTCAGCAATGACCATTTTTCCCACTTTTGATGGAGAAAAATTTGATATACCATATTTTGAAGTTAAGTAGTGCTATAAGTTGTCGAATAAGGATATTTGCATGTTATTTAATATTCCAATGCAGGTAAAACTAATGGAAATTGAGGGAGATATATAAATATTTTCTAAATCCTATTTTCTGAGACTTTTTTTTCAGCAATTATAAAGGTGATAACTTTTTGTAAATTCAACATAGGGACGAAAACTTAACGGTTTCTGATAGATCCCGAAGAGTAGAACATAATGAACAGATAGAATTTTGATAATACAAATATAAAGAGAATTAAGAAAAAAATAGTGTCAAAATTAATAAAAATAAAATTCCGCGGGTGTTTTGGTGTGAATTTTTAACAATTTTCAAAATTTCCAAAATCTGTCTGTTCATTAGTTAGATCATCGATTTATGAATGAATTTGAAAAGTTTCTAATGGATTGTAAACATATTGTTTCCGATTTCTTACTTGTAAAATGACCAAATTTTTTTAAAAAAATTTTTATCTCTTTGATTATTTCAATTATTAATGCAGTTTGCAGATAACTCCGCGATTCAAATCTGCACTGAAAAAATTAAATGAATTGGTTGAAAAAGTCAAAAGTTAGCTATTATAGGAAAGGCCAACCTTAATGCTGAATTCGTGCTCAGCACTAGATTTCCAGCAATTTGATATATATATTGACCATATTTGGAAACATTTCTGTTTGACCGTACCTAGCAACGGCCAGGAATTTTTCACATTCCTGACCGTTGCTAGGAAAAGGAAACCAAAATATTCTCTAAATATAGTCAATATATATATCAAATTGATGGAAATTTCGTGCTGAGCACGAATTCAGTATTAAAAGAACGACCTAGCATAGTCAAATAAAGTTATTGATATGGGATTTCGGTGGATACTATCGGACGTGGCCATTTTTGGATCCCCAGTTATAACTGACAACTTTTTCCCACTTTTGAAGGTGTCATGATGTGAAAAATTTTGATGTTTTGAAGTTGAGTACTACTATAAGTTTTGATTAAGGATTTTTGGATGTCATTTAATATTTGGATTGAGTAAAAACTGATGGAAATCAAGCCTTCCCGAAGAAAATTTGCTTTTTAGCCTGTTTTTATCGCTCAAAAAAATCAATTTTACAAAGGAGGAATCTTTAGTTACAAAGATCTTAGAGCTAAAAACTCGACGGTTTTGGAAAGATCTCGTCACGTAGAACAAAATGATAGAGACATATTTTCGATATTCTACTTTAGAAAAACGTTAAAATATTTTTCGTTACGAAAATCTGCTTCTAAATATTGTAGCAACGAATTGGAAAGAAAAAATTAATTGGCTTAAAATTGAAAACTATATTCCTATTATTTTTTTTATTCAACCATTTTGTGCAAGAATAATTGAGTAAAAGAGGCATAAGCCATTGAAGTTTCCTTGAATGTCCTCTATAAATTAGGTGATTTTCTTGCTTCGTGAGCTTCCGAAAAGTGTATTTTCCAGATAGCTCATCGAGAACAGTTTCCACAAAAATTTCATGAGAAAATAATGAAAACTTTTTGAGTTGGTTCTGGAAGGAAACACCAACCTTAATGCCAGTACATGCCGGTCAGGATTTCTTCAACTATATTAACAAACCTTATATAGTATCTTGCTATATACGTTGTAGTAATCTTTCAACCGTTTAAAATGGTCTATCATCAAGATTCATTCATAAAATGTTATAGTTCCAATTTGGCTAATGTTAAATTCCTATACTGAGTCAAAAATATGCGCGCCCTGATAACTTGAAAGGTATGCTTTTAACTACTTATCTAGGGTTTCTAAATGAATCTATGCATTCTAATGATGAATTATCACCAATAATACTCTTACTTTAAACAAATGTACAACATTTTTAAAAATTTACCTGAAAGTTTCCAAAATAGTCCTATTTTTAGACAACTCCATTAACATCTCTTATAGCTCTACTTTCATCGTATGCTGTAAGCCAAATCATGTTTTTTCGCGTGCGGTATCCTTAAAGAAATTTTCTTAATTATTAGTTTACTTCAGGATATCCTATTATGAGTATTTGTATTACTTTGCTAATTCTTATATCTATTATGTAGTTTATTGGTGCCCTTGACTTATCCCTTATAAACAGAATTCGTATTACTTAGTGCTAGAATCCGAATGAGGGGAAAGAATGATAAAGAGAGTTACTAATTATATTATAGAATGTACAGTTTATATGTACTATTAATATTACTTTGATTTGTCCATTATATTCATTCCAGTTCGTATATTGGTTTATTTTAAATGGACAATTACTGTGGTTCCAACATTAGATTTCGGTTTAACGAAGTCCCTTCGAACGTGATTTTTTGGGGTTCCCTTTGATATATTTCAGTTCTGAGCAAATTTAGATTAAAACTGATCCCGCCATCGAATTATACGCATAAACTAACATATAGATTGACTTCTCTATGGTATTCTAGTTTTAAGCTGAGGGAATAGTGTGTTTTGAATTGGTTTACTACTACTACTACTTTTGTCCCACTTTTCAAGTGACGAAATTAGCCAAAAATCCACTTAAGTGGCGTGATATTTTTCAACACGAGCAAATTTATTGAACACCTCCCGTTTACTTTTTCACATTGGTTCTTAATTATTTAACCTATTACTGATCTTATTTTACGGTTTTCACAGTTTTTATTACTCAAATTTATTTTAAAGCCATTTTCAATGGGAAGATTCCAACTTTTCGACACTACTCTAAACAGATGTACAAAAATCTAATGTAGGAACCACAATAATTGTCCTATCGATTATAACAGTAACACAGATGTATTTAGAGATGTTAATTACATTAAATTAACAATTGTGACCCTATGCACAAAAAGGGCGCTTATAGCGGACGCGGTGTCCGCCAGCCGCACAGTGCAACCAAGCGATGCGCGCTTGTATATAATATATACAAAACACATATTTAGCCATAATTCAAGTTTTTATAGTTAGAATGTATAATATGAGTTTAGAACTACATAAACTGGCGGCCATAAAGAAAAGTTGCTGCACAAAGAGTGTCTCTCTTATCCTCCAAAAAACATTATTGACTAGATCATAGCCTACTCTAATAATGCCTCACAGTAAATAACCAAGGATGCGGTAATAGCCGAATGGATTAATACACGATTAGCCTAAAATCGTTAACCATGTAGGATAGGCATTAAGAATGTATTACCAGCATATATAAACATGGCATCAAAGTACATATATCCGTTGGAAAAATTTCGATTAGTCATCATATCATTGCGCGACAGGTCATTCTAAGGACAATTTTAGCGATTTTCTAAGCTGTTTTAAGCCTACTTCTAAATGTTATTAAGGATACCGCCCTCGAAAAACATCGCCTGACATTTTAAAAAATGGTGAAATATTTTATTGCTAATTCCAACGGATTATTGAGTAGTCTACCATCTAATCGTACTTGTTGGACGGTATTTATTTTAATATTCTAGAACTGAGCACCTAAAGCTCAGTCGTACTAAAAATCGGAAAGTTATTCGTGGTTTTGCGGCGCATTCATCAATTATTTTCTAACTTATCTGATATTTTTTCAATTATATGAACCTCAAAATGGTTTTGGCCCCTTTAAATATTATAAAACAGATGAATTTAGAAAAAGAGGCACTGAAAATCCAATCAAAAATATCTTTATGAGGGACTTCATTTCGAAAATGCTCGGGAAATGGCCGTTGTGATATTAGCTATTGTGTATAGAAAAGAATTCTGAACAGTTAAAAAAAATTTTTTGTCAGATCCGACCATTAGTTCAGTTATAATAGATTGTTATTGTTATTGTTAAAGTTATAATATATTGTACGTAAAGTTCGGACACCAAACCTCTCTATTAAAAACTATTGAAGTACATCATCTATTATAATCTTAAATGAAAGGATATATATTATAATATATAGGTTCCTCAAACATCTCTTTGTCAAAAAGTAAATATTTCTTGACTTATCATCGATTTATTGTAATACAAATTCGATGGAGAACTTTGAATATATTAGAAAATGGCGAATCTTGTCATGAGATAAGTTCCCAAAAGTAGCTATTATACTCAAAAAACAATGCAATAGTCACTAGCAATGTATACAGAAATTTTGAAGCACTCTTCATGATTATTTTGGAAGTTCAAAGCATTTATCTCCAATATTCGGTCAAAGCCCCCATTCATGATCCAAAAACAGATTCCTCCATTTCTCCGGAACTATACACCCAAATTCTTAGCTCTCAATTCCTAATATACTTTTCAAGACGGTATATATCTGATTCTTAAATAATAAGTGTACTACATGGAATGGAATGCAGTTTTAAATTTTTATCACGTGATGACGTAGCATTTTTCGAAAATCCCAACTTGAAAACTAAAAGTCGTAGACTCTCGCTCTAACTTCCTAATATACTTTTTAGAAGCTCTTTATTCATTCTAAACCGATGAATTATACTTTGTAGTGCTAGGAATATGAATTATATTCCCTAATTGGTTCAAAATATTCGGGGTTAGCGGCCTCAAGGTAATTTGTGAATTTCCGTATAATTTTGCTATTTTCCTCCAAAATATGTTTGAATACATCTAATTAAGTAGTATACATGCGATTAAATGCCCATGGATGCTTTTATTTATCGTTAATAGCTCATTTTACATCGTTCTTAACATCAAAACTTCAAATCCCTATATCTCTTTAACTTTAAAATTCCAAAATTGACCGTCTTTCAAAAATTTTAACTCAAAATTGCTTTGAGATAGAGGTTTGAAAATTTCAGGAGTTGTTCCATATCATTAGGCGATGAGCGTAGGACCACTCGATTTTCGATATCTTATAAATTTGTGATTTTATTGCTGATTTCCAAAGAAA
Source organism: Aphrocallistes beatrix (assembly GCA_963281255.1). NCBI lineage: Eukaryota > Metazoa > Porifera > Hexactinellida > Sceptrulophora > Aphrocallistidae > Aphrocallistes > Aphrocallistes beatrix. Next base: position 1,250,720 of record OY725501.1, read on the forward strand.
ATCGGGCTTTTTTCGCCGTTTTTGGGCAATTTTTTTTCAAACCCCTGTAAAATTAACAATTTTGGTTATTTTACCTTTCTTTTGGTTCTATGCGATTGCAAATTTTATGGACTATATATTAATAAATTTTCGAAACATTTGATCCAAACATGTGTTTCAAAAAAATCATAGAGTGGAGGAGGGCTTAACTTTTGCTAGGGAAAAAAAACGACTTTGAGACGCTGTAACTCAAAAAGTAGAAATGCGAACCAAAAACTGTTTGGCATGTCTCAATATTTTTTAATTGCACTACCTGCCCACGCTTAACATCTTATATATCTCTATTCTTGATATATGCTGTAAGCCAAACCAATGGATTTTTCACGGGCGGTATCCTTAAGGTAGAATTTTTGTATAGATTAAGATTAATACGAGTTGATTTGAATAAATTAGAATAGTTCAATAGAATGTTGTTACATTTCTACGTTGTTATGGTAAAGCATTTTGATCAGTTTGAGCCATATCCTGCAAACCGTAATAACTAGGTCTTCAAATTTGTTCGTATTTGATAGGCAATTGGCTACTTCCTATTAGCTAATAATATAATTTAAACTTATAAATTCACAGACCATAGAGTTATGAGACAATTTAGTGTTTTGGTCACATTCTTAAAATCAACCCATAACTCAAAACTTATTGAATTTAGAAGTTCAAGTTGTATTATCACCTAATAGAAAGTAGTCCATTGCCTATCAAACACAATCAAATTTGAAGCTCTAGTCATTACAGTTTGCACGAAATGGCTCAAACTGACCAAATTGCTTTACCATAGCAACGCAGGAATGTAACAACACTCCATTGGAAAATTCTAAATTTTTCAAATCAACTCGTATTAATCTTAGTTCTATACAAAAATTCTACCTTAATAACATTTAGAAGTAGGCTTAAAACAGCTTAGAAATCGCTAAAATTGTCCTTAGAATGACCTGTTGCGCAATGATATGATGACTAATCGAAATTTTTCCAACGGATATGTATGTACTTTGATGCCATGTTTATATATGCTGGTAATAAATTTCGTAAACTTTATGCTTACGTTGATAAACAAATAGGAAATCTCATACAATTTAAGGTTCTGTTCTAATAATCTTCATAGAACTTTGTAATATAGGCTCCACAGCTAATACTACAACACAATTAGAGTTTGTAATTCTTTATGGCCACCAGTGTATAAAGAAATATTGTCACTCAAAGTCTAGTAAATCCAATACAAAATCCATGGTTGGGGTCATTCATTAAAATAAAAGTGACTCATTAGGCTTTCTTTGTTTGCATTAAGGATAGTGGATGCCAATTTTATATTTTCTTCATAAATTTCACATTCTTATTTCAATTAGAAGGAATATTAATCCTAACCATTTTTCTAAAAAAATTACAAATCGAACATCCGCTCATGAGGAATGACCCTTGATGATCAAATATTGACAAAAAACCCTTCTCTCCGGTATCTAAAACATTTAGTTAGAACTCTCATCATAGCCTTAATTAAGGCAAAGTTAAAAAGTAACTTTTATAGCTTTATTTGAGGGGTTCCCGCACTTCGGCTGTGGAGTCCATACGCAGACGCAGAGTGAAGGGCCCCTGTACATTCTGCTACATTTGGGATAGAGGCTGAATATCCTTAGGGTATTTGTTCTATATGTGGACTGACAGATTCCTATCGGTGTGAAGGACAAGGATGACGACTGGATAGGTTGCAATCTGTTCGATGAATGGTATCATGAAAAGCATTCAAAATTACATCAAAGTTAACTATACAACCTAATACAATAGGCGGCTCCTCTAGCCATAACCCATAATCTTGATGAAAATTAAATTTAGCTGTTTAATTAGGTCATTTCAAAAGTATTAATCACCAGTGCCGGATTAAGCACGTGGCAGAAGTGGCATATGCCACGGGCCCCGCGCTTTCATTTACTTGTGCCTGTTAGGCCAAAATTGGTCCAGGTCAAACTTGCTCCGGGGAACCAGTTTTGGCAGCCAAAATTGGTCCCCCCTAGCTAAATTTGGTCCCTCCCGGACCAGTTTTGGCAACCAAAACTGGTCCCACATAGCTAAATTTGGTCACCCGGACCAGTTTTGGCTGCCAAAATTAGTCCTGTCACTGGAAAATTGGTCCGCGAAAATTTTTGTCCGGGGGACCAATTTTCCATGGAATTTTGGTCCCCCCTAACCAATATTTCCAAGAAAAATGCATCACCATTCCAGAACAATTTGGAAAGGATGGTCAAGTCCCAGTGGCGCTGCGGTAGCTGTTTTATGTCTAGTTATTATAGTTGGAATAGGTAGGCACTCAATAGGAAGAGAGTTCAGATTTTAGAGAGAGCAGATGAAATAAAATACACTTCTTAGATTAGAGATTAGCTGAATATGTATTGAATACTAAAATTTGAATTGTCATTTCGGGGTCAAACAACTTGGTTGTTCGACAATTGAAAAGTATCAAAAAATCGAGGATGTCAAATGATTGATAAAATCTAATTTTCCATGAAAGAATTAGTCTCCGGACCAACTTTCCTAAAAAAAATGGTCCCGAACCAATATTCTCTGAAAAAAATGGTCCCCCGGACCAATATTCCCTGAAAAAAGTGGTCCCCCGGACCATTTTTTTCGTGACATGCCTAATGATCTCCAACTGTTCTGGAGAACGATCGTTCTCTAAACTCCAACTCATAAAAAATCAGTTACGATCGTGTATGACTCAGACCCGCTTGACAGCCTCACTCTGCTTAGCGTAGAATATGAACTTCTTCGTGACATTGATTTGTCGTCACTTATTCGTGATTTTTCTCTTCTGAAATCCCGTAAGCATGACTTTTAAATGACTCTAAAGATTGAGATTAGTAACTTTCACACTATAAAATGTTATTACCTTATATTATATATCATAGGCGTAGCACCCGGTCCGCCTGGTCCGGCCATCTGCTAGGCACAATACAAGCTTTTAGTAATAGCATGGTTTGCCTGGACCAGTACTATGAGCCCCGCGAAAAAAATATGCCACGGGCCTCGCGCAACCTTAATCCGGCCCTGCTAATCACTATTTATATTTGACAGCTAGTGTATATCTAAATTACTCAATAATATAATCCAGATAGCATCACCCATTCTCTCCTAATATCTAAAAGAAATTTTAAGATAGCATTAGTATTTTTCTTATAATCATAATTTCAATCTTTTTTTTTCTTTTGGCTACTTATACATTTATGGCTTCAAAATCGTCAGTTATTGAGCAAGAGCAAAGGGCGTTATCAGGATTCGTTCACTGCTAAAAGATCCGAACAGTAACATCTACAATGATCCCGTTTTTGTGGAGATCAAGCACTTGCTTATTCCACGGTTAGAAGGTGGGCTCAATTATTCAAAGAGGGAAGAGACAGCATTGGAGATTAAATGAGCCTCGGACTGGTAGGCCCAAATCTGCAACCTGTGAATCCTCAATGGAGTTAGTTGGTGAATTTCTTCGAAATGACCATTGCTGCTATATTGAAGAGATTCTATTATACAGATATCTCAACGGGAAGTATTTACCGCATTCAGGAAGATCTCGAGTAAGGAAGGTTTGCGCTCAGTGTATTTGCTGTCAGAGGCCCAGATGAAACAGAGGGTAGAATGTTGTGAAAATCTTATTCTACAGTACGAAAAATTTGATGCAAAGCGACTCTATGAGATAGTTACCATATATGAAACTTGGATTAATATTCAAACCTAAATCCAAGGAAAATCTAAGTGTTGGCTGCATCCGGGCGAACCTCGACCTAAAAAACTGCGTCCAGATTTCCGTGCCAAGAAGGTAATGTACGCAATTGCATTTGACGCCTACGGCCCCGTTACTCAAGTTTGCAGTAGGCCCTCGATTATCCGAACAGTGTGCGCGAGTCAGTTTACGAAATACTTTTCAACCAAATTTGTGAAAATAATGTGTTTGGATATATGAAATAACTAGTTCGGATAACTAAAATAATCTGTTCGGATAACTAAAATAATATGTTCGGATAACTGAAATAATCTATTCGGATAACCGAAATAACGTGTTCGGATAACTGAAATAACGTGTTCAGATAACTGAAATAACGTGTTCAGATAATCGAAATAATGTGTTTCTGATCAAAATTAGCATTCAATAAATGTTGATTCATATGGAATTCATACGTGTTTGTCTACTATGCTAATGTACTTCTACACATTGAAATTATATACATTTATTTAGTAAGTGAACTAAATGAAGTAATTGTTGTTTTTTCAGCTAAGAAAATCTCTTTTTTGCTGACAATTCTTTCAATGTAGACAAAACTAGAGTGTTGTAAGAAGCTTCTGGTTGATGGCGGAGCCATATTAAACACTTGTATCGCTCGGAAATGACTGTATAAGATATACCTGCAGCTATAAGCTTGCAGACAGCAAGTTTATCTCCGATACTTGCTTTTCTTTTTCTTTTCTGTCCACTGCTACCTGACTGCAAGTCTGAAGGTTGGAATGACGCCATTTTAACTGAAGACTATATACGATAGCTGGGATTTCTTAATAGAGATATTCAACTGTAAATAATTAGTAATATGGGTCTAATATAATCGTTCATCACAATACAGGAACTAGGAATATATTAAATCAATTTGTTTGGTTATACATACGTGTAAGTATTAATGATACAATACTTCTTTATTAACCTCTAAGTACATGTGTACTTAAGAGCGTAAAATACTTATTTCGTTTATCCGAACGATTTCACTTATCCGAACACCAATCTTCTAGCTATCACACGGAGGTGTTCGGATAACCGAGGGTGTACTGTATCATGTAACAAAAATTACGAAGATCATGATCCTATGGTACGAAGATCATGATCCTAAGGTACGTAGATCATGATCCTATGGTACGAAGATCATGATCGTCAAAAGTACGAAGATCATGATCGTCAAAAGTACGAAGATCATGATCGTCAAAAGTACGAAGATCATGATCGTCGAAAGTACGAAGATCATGATCTTAGTATTTTTATTGTATCCTTTTTCATGTTTTGCAATACGTATTATTAATAACATTTCAAGGGTTCATGTGCACTAAACGGCCCGAGAAGACATATAATTATATTTCTCTTCGCTCTGTAGGCTGGGGAAGGAGACTAATACGCTTCTGCGCTAAGATTTAAAATAACCATTGAATACTGTTGTGTTAAATGGCTGTGTGAAGTCACTAAGGCATAACATTGGGTGTACAATGTCCAGGAGCTCAAAATAGCTGAAAATAATTATCTACAATGACAATCAAATATTGTTATGGATTTGATAACATCACAGTATGATCACAGGAGTAACTCATTCTAGTACATACCAATACTTATCCAATAGGCCCTAATATTGAGTATTTATTAATTGAAAATTATTGTTATTCAATCATACTTAGTGTAATATTGTTTACTAAGAAGTTTTTATCGAAACGACTTTCTACATTGCACAATTTCATCTTTAGTTGTCTATTCTAACATTATCATTGAATATTCGCTAGCAATGCCAAGAATAACCAAATCGAACGCTCGAAAACACCTCCAAATGCATTGGAAGTATTCTCCAAAGTAACAGGAGAAGGGGTGGGCGCAATGTTTACATGGGACGGCCAATTGAACACTTTGGGAGCTGAGCCATTTCGAGAGTTTGCCGCCAAGCATAAGGAAGATATTTGGCATTATTTAGTATCTTCTGTACGTCGTCCAGGAAAAAACAGCGCGCACAGGTAACTAAAACCAATTTTTGATTAAAAAAATACGGTCATTGAGATTTTTTGATTTTCTTACTCAGAATTTTATTGCGAATCTGAATCTGCACTAAAGCAAATATTTCTCCCGCAAAAGTAGAATTTATTTCAACTTTTAGTTTTGTTATGAATAAATTGGCACTCCCGAGAGAATTGATCAAAATATGACAGCTTCCTTTAATTTTGATAACATTATCATCACCATTCAAATAGTAGAGTTATTGTTTGTATTCAAACAAGCTGATTAATGCGCTTGAATGAAGATATCAAAAGAAAAAAACACATTATATTTATTGCACACTATTAGAATATAATTTCTTCACTCCATTGACTTCACTCCACAATTACACCATTGAATTTCTTCTAAATTTACAAAATAGTATTTGTGTTTGCAAATACTGAACACAATGATTGAGCTAACACGAAATCCAAAATCTGCTATCTTAATCTTGCAATCTGCATAAACGAATATATAAACATAATTTCATTATTCAGTGTTAAATCGATTATTAAACCACTAACAACCAGAACAAGAAATTTGTTTCATTTCCAAACCTTCCCAAAATGAGTAAACATGAATCTTCCAAAGATAAAATATGTCGTTGGTGTTGCTCTAAAGTTGGTAAAATAAGGATCGAAAACAACAGTCTTAAAGATACGAAATTAGGCGAATACTATACTCAGTTTTTTGAAGTAATCGACATCTTCGAAAAGAACCGCCCCAATGTAGTGTGCAATACCTGCAAACTGTATTTGCTCAAAAGATCTTCTGGAGAGTTATCACCAAAAACCCCTGTTCGCTTTGACTGGCCGACCATTCGGAATACGCGGTTAAGTACTTGTAGTCTGGAGGAACCATGTTCAATGTGTATTGAAAGCTCAAGATTTGGTCCTCGAAATCAAGCACCGAAATCAATAATTCACTCAAAACCAGGAAGACCTACCGTTAAGTCGCCACAGAAAATTCTGAAGGTCTGCAGTAAATGTATGAGCAATATTCACCCAGGAATTCAGCATATTTGTTTGAAAACCACGTTAAAGAAGAACACAGAGAAATTCTTAGATCATCACCACGTGCTCGATACCTTCGTTGGTGATGATATTATTCGGAGAGCAGATCAAATTGGTAATTCAATACCTCTATTACAGTTGCCTAGTTCATCTGGAGGTCACCCAGTTAGTTTGACTGTTGGATCATCCAAAAGTGCCGAGCCTCCTTCTAAATACATCAAAATGGACTTTTCACACATTGCACAATTGAAGTCAACAGGCCATTCTATGTCTAATAAACAGTTAAAGGCTATAACACAAGTCATTAGAAAAGTTGGAGTTCACTGTCCATCAATGGATAAGTATTATGACGAACGCCATTTAATGTGTGATGATATCCTCGAATGTATTCAAGTAAAATTAGATTATAGTAGAGAGAAATATAGTCCAGAATACATGGATACTTGGATCGTGAGATGCTGTAATGTAGATGCTCTCATTGAGAAAGTCTATAATTTCAACGGAAACACTTCAGTTCGTAATCTCCACTTCAAACTAGGATTGGACTATGGTCGTGGTTTTACCAAGCTGGTCCTTTGTCTGCAAAATGAAAACTCTGTAAATAATCTTGTCTACTTGTGGGTTGGAAGTGCACCTGAAACGAATTACAACTTGTCAGTTATGCTTAAGGATGAACAGATTACACACTTGTTAGAAGAATACCATGTCTCTTTTACAGTCGACCTCAAAGCAGCTTCCTTGTGCCTAGGAATCATGTCTGGCCGGCATCCTTGCATATGGTGTACCTGGGACAAGAGAAGCGGATTAAGTAAAGTTGATTGGCATCCGAGATCTTCGGCACACCATAGTAAAATGTTGCAAAAACTTTTCGACATTTATAATGGCGATTCGAAAACTCATTCTATCGATTGTGATGGCATTGAATACCCTGAAGCATTTAACATATGGCTCACGGATTATATGCAAATATTCAATCTACCAGAATTACACTTGTTGTTAGGGATCGGACAAAAATTATATAATGCTATCACTTTGACGATGTCGGAAGATGAGAAAAAAATACATGAAAAATTATTAACTAAACACAGCATATTAAGAATTACTTACCATGGGGGAGCATTTGAAGGAAATGGCATTCGAAAGATAATAAGAAACGTGACTGATCTTGGATTCCCAGTGAATAACTCATCTTATATAGCACTCAAGAGATTTGGAGATGTCGTAACTTCTTGTTTCGGCAAAAATACTATTGGAGATTTGGATGAAATAGTTTACCAGTATGAAGAAGCATTCATACAAACTGGACTTTAATGCTCTACAAAAGTTCACGTACTCTGTCGGCATCTGGTTCCGTTTATTAAGGATTATCTTGCAAAGGGAATGGGATTAGGATCAGTTTCAGAACAAGCAACAGAATCGGCCCATTCCAGATTTAAAAATGTTTGGGAGAAGAGCTATAAATGTAACGAGGACAGTGAAAAATACCCCGAGTCACTTTTGCACGCGGTTTCTGATGTTAATTTTGTAAACTTCATTAGGCAAGATAAACAGTAGTTTTTATCAGGAATATAGATAGATTTGGCAAAATATAGTATGCTAACTGAATTGGTATAGTTAAATGTATTGGTGTAGCATAATTTATTTTAATTATCTCATCAAGTGTGACGAACATGCTTCTAAACAAACAAAATAAAGCTGAAAGGATAAAATATTATTAAAAAAACCCAAGTTAAATGGAAATATAAAATATAATTTTTTTTGCGAGAGAAATATTTGTTTTAGTATAGATTCAGATTAGCCATAAAATTCTGAGTAAGAAAATCCAAAAATCTCAATGGCCGTATTTTTTTAATCAAAAATTGGTTTTAGTTACCTGTGAGCGAACTACTCTCCAGGCCAGACCAGGACATTATCTATTCTAAGATGCTAGCTGATGAAGATCCATCCAATCTAAATGTATTCACCCTCCGTAGTCTGGTCGCGTGGATCACAAAGCGAACTACTGGTGGGTTTTTAAATAGATGCGTCAGATTTTTTGTGCTTACTTCTTTCAGTCCTATGTTTACTAGTAATGCACCTGAATTATAATTAGGGTTTCCAATTCCGAGATCCCCGGATCCCAGAGCGTTAATCCCGGATTCAATCCCCGGAATATTGTCTGAAACTGTATTCTGATTAAAATATCACGATCCATGACTAATGTTTACCAGTTAACGATACACTTCGAACTTGAATGACTCCTTTCTTAACTATTAAGATTTCTCAACCTTATTATGTTACTGGTGTCATAAATTCATATGTACCTGAAGTATATGCATTTAATATAAACAAAATTAAATCGAATCCATATTATCATATTTCACTTTATGGCCAAGATTAAAATCATTTACCAAGATTTTGTTGGAACCAAGATATGGGAACATTTTAGGCGATCTACTTGTGGTAAATTAGCCCAATGCAAACTATGCAAATTATTTTTTGTTTTCTTCAGTATTATTAGATCAGCATATTATAATTATCATTGTTATTCATTACAAATGTGTTACAATAGTAAGCCCCGATAATCCCGGGATTCAGGATTTTTCAATCCAGAAATCCCGGGATTGGAAACCCTAATGATTATATTTATATTTTTTTAATTGTGACTATTTTAAGGTCAAAAACAATACTTCTGGGGCGATTCTACTCTTACAGTAGACCAGTATGGTGGCCAAAAGAATACGCTTTTAAAAATATTCGTAACAGCAAATCCACCTTCTTAAGGATACCGCCCTCGAAAAACATCGCCTGACATTAAAAAAAATGGTGAAATTTTTTATTGCTAATTCCATCGAATTATTGTGTAGTCAACCATCTAATCGTACTTGTTGGACGGTATTTATTTTGATAATCTAGAACTGAGCACCTAAAGCTCAGTCGTACTAAAAATCAGAAAGTAATTCGTGGTTTTGCGGCGCATTCATCAATTATTCTCTAACTTATCTGATATTTTTTCAATTATATGAACCTCAAAATGGTTTTGGCCCCTTTAAATATTATAAAACAGATGAATTTAGAAAAAGAGGCACTTAAAATCCAATCAAAAATATCTTTAAGAGGGACTTGATTTCTAAAATGCTCGGGAAATGGCCGTTGTGATATCAGCTATTATGTATAGAAAAGAATTCTGAACAGTTTTTTTAAAAATTTGTTCAGATCCGACCATTACTTCGTAAGTTATAGTATTTTGCAGGTAAAGTTCGGACATCAAACCTCTCTATGGCCCCGAAAGTGCTCGATGTCAATGCTTAAAAACTATTGAAGATATAGAATCTATTATAATCTTAAATGAAAGGATATATATGATAATATATAGGTTCCTCAAACATCTCTTTGTCAAAAAGTAAATATTTCTTGACTTATCATCGATTTTATGGTAATACAAATTCTATGGAGAACTTTGAATATATTAGAAAATGGCGAATCTTATCATGAAATAAGTTCCCAAAAGTAACTATTATACTCAAAAAACAATGCAATAGTCACTAGCAATGTATACAGAAATTTTGAAGCACTCAACATGATTATTTTGGAAGTTCAAAGCATTTATCTCCAAAATTCGCTCAAAGCCCCCCATTTATGGTCCAAAAACAGATTCCTCCATATCTCGGGAAATATACACCCAAATTCTTAGCTCTCAATTCCTAATATACTTTTCAAGACGGTATCTATCTGATTCTTAAATAATAAGTGTACTACATGGAATAGAATGCTAAGTTTTAAATTTTTATCACGTGATGACGTAGCATTTTTCGAAAATCCTAACTTGAAAACTAAAAGTCGTAGACTCTCGCTCTAACTTCCTAATATACTTTTTAGAAGCTCTTTATTCATTCTAAACCGATGAATTATACTTTGTAGTGCTAGGAATATGAATTATATTCCCTAATTGGTTCAAAATACTCGGGGTTCGAGGCCTCAAGGTAATTTGTGAATTTTCAGTATAATTTTGCTATTTTCACCAAAATCTGTTTGAATACATCTAATTCATTAGTATACATGCGATTAAATGCCCATGGATGCTATTATTTATCGTTAATAACTCATTTTACATCGTTCTTAACAGCAAAACTTCAAATCCCTATATCTCGGGACTTTAAAATTCCAAAATTGACCGTCTTTCAAAAATTTTAACTCAAAATTGCTTTGAGATAGAGGTTTGAAAATTTCACGAGTTGTTCCATATCATTAGGCGATGAGCGTAGGACCGCTCAATTTTCGATATCTTATAAATTTGTGATTTTATTGCTGTTTACCAAAGAAAATCGGGCTTTTTTCGTCGTTTTTTGGCAATTCTTTTTCAAACCCCTATAAAATTAACAACTTTGGTTATTTTAACTTTCTTTTGGTTCTATGCGATTGCAAATTTTATAGACTATATATGAATAAATTTTTGAAGCATTTGATCCAAACATGTGTTTCAAAATAATCACAGAGTGGAGGAGGGCTTATCATTAAGATGTGCTAGGGAAAAACGGAAAAAAACCGACTTTGAGACGCTGTAACTCAAAAACTAGAAATGCGAACCAAAAACTGTTTGGCATGTCTCAATATTTTTTAATTGCACTACCTGCCCACGCTTAACATCTTATATATCTCTATTCTTGATATATGCTGTAAGCCAAACCTATGGATTTTTCACGGGCGGTATCCTTAATAAAAATAATCAATTCTTACAAAGAACATCAGCAAATAATTTCTAATGAAAATCGAGACAGATCTCCTCACTCAAGTCCAGAGAGGCATAGTCAGCTAGTAGAAGAGGACATAGTCTCTAGTTCTGATGATGGAATTATATTGACTCAGGAGCCTATTGATCTCGATTTTTCGATGACACATGTTCACTGAGTGAGGACAGTCGTTAATCTATTCAGCCGCCTCGTGAACCTACTTGTTTCTTTCCACGAGTAGTAGATACTCCTGTAAAAGATTCTCAGACTCTTGGTATGTGGTAATTTTATTTTTTCTCCCCAATTTGTATTTGATTTTGTAATTATAATGGATATTATAATTATTCACAGAGAAAATTCTATCTATGCCACCAATTCATACACCGCCTATGCCCACATCATCGACTGTGTCTGCGGATACACCTGTAGCTAGTGCCTCACCTGCAACTATTCAACCTTGTGCGTCAACGTCAACACACGACGTAGTTATACAGCAACCCGATTGCACTTTATTTAGAAGAATTATATCTGATAGAGATATGAAAATAACTCTTCATGAGCTCAGCGATCCAAATACTTTCTTATCAGATGTAACGATGAATGCTTTCTGCGTAAGATTTATTCTACGAACTTTTCTATAAATTCTTTAATATTGATATCATGATATCATACGTCAGGTTTTACTCTTACCCTTAGAATTTTGTTATCTTCACTTGAAGAGACTCTAAAACGCCTTACTAGCGAATATATTTTGACACTCTTATAAATAAATTCATTCTACAAAAATAATGTATTTAGGTGCTTTTACTCAACCAATTCCCACATGTTCGAGGTTTACAGGATACAATATATGTGCTCAGTCAAGTATGTTTTTGATAGTATTAGCAATATTATACAAGTAGTGTTCATATGATGATTGAATTTTATGCAATTTTTCATATCCTGTAATCTATAGAAGCATCAGTTTATCTCTGCTGAGAGGGAAAGTATACAAGTCCACCACGATGGATCCCTTCAAATTGTGTCGAGAAATGAATCTATATAAGTGTTTATTTATGTTTCAATGGACCGTGGCTATCAAAATCTGAAAATTAACACGCAACTCGCGTCACTCTATCGCCGAGAATTTCCAGATGATCTCAAGATCAACATCGCGCCGATCCAACAACAACATGGTGGTGCAGATTGTGAACTTTTCGCCGCAGCAGTATGCCTCACTTTGGCCTTAGGTGATGATCCTACTCGGGTAAAATGGCGACAGAACAGGATGAGGGATCATCTCAAAAAATGTTTCGAGACAAAACTTTAACCCCTTTACCACACTTCACAGCAAAAGTAGGCGTGAATAAGAAATTGGCTAGTTTCACAATTCCTCTGATTTGTGTTTGTCGCTTGCCTGAATACGCATTCAATTATGTGGTACGTTGTGCGAACTGCCAAGAGTTGTACCACAAATCCTGCATTGGATATCCGGATACCAAATGGGACTTGCCAAAATATAAATGTTTTAGATGTAACTGAATATCACTATTATATTTATACAAGGATAGTGCAAATAATATGTAGTATTTATCAATATTATTCAACTAAATACAGTAATCCTTATATATTCCTGTTTTATTGGTGTATCTCGTTTATTATTGCCAAAAAATACCGGGTTGTGTAGAATACATTCTCGAGCCGCATATAAGAAATCTGTGTTGATATTCTTCGGATATTTGAGAAGAGTTGTTCACATACTTGGGTATTAATGCGATTTAACTTATTTTCCCTTATGTGGTTCAGAGAGTATAATGGGGAGCATTTATGATTTCTTGAGTGAAATCGATCGATTAGTAACGTAGTTTTTTCAAATGCTTTTGGATCTCTAGAAGATATAGTACATATTAATAAACTAAGTTGTTAATGACATATATATTATATTCATATATTGCATTGTTTAATTGAAGAGATATAGGAGCCGCAGTTAATTGAGTTAATTGATTAAATATGGAAGATTTATAGTAAATTTTATAATAAAACTAGCTGACTATGCCTCTCTGGACTTGAGTGAGGACACCCGTTTCGATTTTCATTTGAAATTATTCGCTGATGTCATTTGTATGAGTTGATTATTTTTACTAGGAAAGTGGATTTTACCTGATCATACAAGTCTTTAGGAGATTACACGCATTATCAATAAATAACGATCCGTGGTAGACTCTTAAAGTGACTGAGCAAAAGGTTGAGAATTGAAATAGTTGATTCCTTTTGCCTCAAAATGTGAAACCCGTAGCAGATTTGATGCTGGCAATTCATCATTATCATTCCGTGTGATAACGCTTTGTGTTCTGAAAAGTTCTTGGTACATTTTCCCCTGATACATTCATCATCCTGTTCATAGGCTGGTAATCTAAATACAATATTATAATGTTATAAAAGGTATTTACTCTGACACAGATGCTTTGTACAAATTGATTAAATGGGAACCTTTATTCACAGCAATATCCTAACATGATGCTTCTTAACTTACTTATATTTTGTCTTAAAAGCTGGAAAATAGTATGTGAAGTTGTCAGTATCTGTAGACTTGAAAGGTAATATTTTTCTTGAAGGCATAGAATCTAAATATTCTAATTTCACCATGATCCAATTTAAGAGAGAACAAATTGTTGGATTCAACGATAATAGTACCATTCCATCTTCGTGGGTTTCCATATTTGGTTCTAATGACAGCAAAACCCTTTCTAATGTAAACATTTTACGGAATATATTCAAAATTTCACCCTCTCGGACTAATTTGCCTTTAGAGAGCTTTACAGTTCTTACAAGTTCGTCCTGATCTAAAATTGAGAATTGAAATATTCTGGATATCGGTTCATTCCTAGTAAATAGTAGAGCACATCTTTAACACGATTATTATTGCAGTTTAGAATGTTTTCAACTTCAATACTGCTACTTTCCATGTATTCTGTGAGAGGGTTGGGACCAAGGTTGTGTCAAACTCAATGATTTGAATTATTTTTTTGTAATATTGCATCTGATCATTTACACAAAACACACCAGATCAATCAATTCAATCATTTGCGCTTATTCAAATCGTTCAGCTCATTCATTTTAATTATTCAATTCAATTCAAATCAATCAATTCGACTCAATTCAAATCAATTCAAATCAATTCAATTCAATTCAAATCAAATCAATTCAAATCAATTCAATTTAATTCAATTCAGATACCGTAGATAATTTTTAGCCCCATTTAGCATTTAGCCCCTGAAGAAAAATAAATGTTTCACAATACATATGCAAGAGAGCTTTCGATAAATATAACCGCACGAGTGAACCAAGAAATTTAGAACCTTCTTTTTGGAGGGGGATGGTTCGAGGGCCGGAAACTATTCGAGTATATACGGTCATTCAAATAAAAATCAATTCAGATAACTCGAATCAATTATAATCAGTTCAAATCTATTCAAATCAAATCAATTCAATTCAAATCAATTCAAATCAATTCAATTCAATTCAATCCAATTCAATTCCATTAATTTAAATGAAATTTCAGATAATTCAGATCATTTTATTTTATTCAATGACAACATTCAGATCAATCAACTCAATCATTTCTTATTAACCAACTCAATCAAATCAAATCAAAAAATGAAGTTTTTTTCAAATCAAATTGATTTGACTCAACCTTGGTTGGGACCAATATTCTTAACTAATTCTCGGAAGGCAGTAATAGAGAGTCCATTCTGTAAGCATTCTGTTAATCTCTTCCGTTGCACGTGGGAGGGAATGAACAAACGAGCTGACTGTCAATTTTTGATCATTATCAATAAGTATGATAGCGGGTGGAATGTTCTTAAGGATACCGCCCTCGAAAAACTTTGCCTGGCGTAAAAAAAATTTTTTTATTGTTAATTTCATTGTATAACTGAGCGGTCTACCATCTGATAGTACTAGTTGGACTGTATTTATTTTGATTTTTATGACTTAAACTCCTAAAGTTTAGCATTACTAAAAATTGAAAAATTATTGTAGGTTTTTGACTCATTTACCAATTAGTTTTTAATTTATTTCATAATTTTTTAATGATATGGACCTTAACATTGTTTTGGAAACTTTGGATATTATATAACACAAAGATTTAGAAGAATAGCCAAATAAATCCAAACAAAATAGCTCTATAAGGGAGTTCATTTATATAATGCTCGGGAAATCGCGTGTTTGATATCAGATATTTAGTGATCATTGGATCAGAAATAAAATTCTGATCGTTTCAAAAAAGATTTTGTTCGGATCCGACAATTTGTTCTTGAGATATCTCTTATTACAGGTAAAGTTCGAGCATAATATCTCTCTAAGGTCCCGAAAGAGGCCGATGTCATATCTTAAAAACAGGGGCGGAGCCAGCCTCAAAACCCTGGTGGGGCGAAGCTTGGGCGGGCCGATTTTCGATGGGGCGAATCAATTTCCCTTTGCTTATCAAAATCGCTGAGACACTTGAAATTCCCGTATTTATTCAACATTTTTTATATAAATTTTAGTCATACGCTCATACCCACATAAATTTTATAAGTTATCCTTACAAATTACTTAGAATGCAAATTACAATGGTGTGTGCATAGAAAACAGTAAGCGCCGTGTACGGATAAAGATACCTCGTGGCATATGCGACATGCGGATCTGATTGCATGTTCATCAGGCATGTTCGTCTGCATGAACATGCAAGACATGAAATATTGCGCAATATATTCAAGGAGATGAACATACAGTCAGTTTCGCAATTACATCCTGACATTTCTGTCATGTGAGTAGCTGTAGCAATTAATCAGGGACATAACAGCATCATACCGGTATATACATACATAGTAATATCAGAATTTTTGACTAAAAATTATTAATTAAATTTAAAATAAATAAATCTCGCCCCACCTCCAGTCGGGCGAGATGTTTGGCTGGTGGGGCGGTCGCCCTACCGCGCCATACCCTGTCGCCGCCACTGCTTAAAAACTATTGAAGATATATAATCTATTATATTCTTAAATAAAAGGATATATGCGAAAATATATACGTTCCTCAAACATTCCTTTGTCTAAAAATAAAAATTTATCGACTTATCATTGATTTAATTGTAATACAAATTCTATGGAGAACTTTGAATATATTAGAAAATGGCGAATCTAATCATTAAACATGTATCCAAATGTGGCTATTATGCTAAATAATGAATACAATTGCCCTTAATAATGTGTACAGAAAAATTGGAGAACTTTTAATAATTATTTTGAAAGTTCTGGCCGTAGACTAATAACTCATTTTACATTCTTCTTAACATCTAAACTTAAAATCTCTATATCTCGGGACTTTAAAATTTCAAAATTGACCGTCTTTACAGAATTTTAAGTCAAAATTGGTTTTAGATAGAGGTTTGAAAATTTCAAGAGTTGTTCCATATTATTAGGCGATGAACGTAGGACCTTTCGATGTTTTTTGGCCCTTTTTTCGAACACCGATAAAATTTACAATTTTGTCATTTTAACTTTCTTTTGGTCCTATGAAGTGGCAAATATGGTAGATTATCTATGATTCGATTTTGGAAGCATTTGATTCCTTGGTATGTCCTAAACATTTCCTTGAGTGGCCGGATTTCTACCATTAAGATGTGCTAGCGAAAAACGAAAAAAACAGACTTTGAGACACTATCTCATAAACTAGAAATGAGAATCAAAAACAGTTTGGAATGTGCAAGTATTTCTTGACGGAGATACCTGCCCACGCTTAACATCTCATCGTATGCTGTAAGCCAAATCATATGCTTTTTCGATGGCGGTATCCTTAAGCTTCCAAAGTCTCCCAGTGTGTAAGAGAGAGTGTAAATATTGATCCACAGGTGAAACGCTCAACATCTCGAGAGAAATATTAGGATCAGGATCGTGATTGGGTTGGGATTCATCAGAGATATGTGTGAGTTCATCTGTTAATTAAAGTAAATATGATTACAGTCAACTCAGCATGTTTTTTATATAAAATGTCTTCATAATCGATGTTCCATGACGATTTAGCACCAGATACCTTTCATTCACCACAGAGATATTTCACAAATCCACTGAATTCATTATCAGACATGAGAAAAGGTTATTCATTCGCAGTTCAAATTAGGTATATTTAGAAAATTCCCCAAAATGGCACTTTTATTCACATCACAAAAAAATCTGATCCAAATGGTCCTTAAAATGCACTAATCTGAGCATCGTATATTTCTAAAAATTTAGAATGTTCGAGAAAAATGTGTGTGCTAATTTTTCCTAGAATTTGAAGACTCTGGAAAGATAATTCGAAAAGCATTGGGGTCTGATTCGAGATTTTCGCTGCGTGGCAGGGCACATTTTTTATTCTCTAAACTCGCCATATTAAACACATTTCTGAATATTAGAATCGAAAAATCTTTTAGAATCATTGAAATTATTCGAATAACAATCTCTAAAGACCATAATAACTAAGACTGTTTGGGTATGAGAAAATTCTATGCCTAATGAAGCTTGTATCAGAACTTATTAGTCACCCTGTAATTATATTCAAATCAAAAACTTTCTGAGTGACCTTCGTATAATAGAAAATGTATGCAAACAACATAATATGAACAGCTTTATGATCATGTATTATCAACCTTAGAATCAAGAAACAAAATGCCATATTTTGACAGAAAAAGAGAAATCACATATAGAATGAAGATACATTATATATTGGATATAGTGATAGTGCTGGGGACAGTGAATTTTGGGTCTTATTATCACTCTATCCAATCCTACTGTACTAAATTAAAAAGCAATGCCTCATACACTGTTAATAAAATTTGATTTATTAAGAATAACAAAAATTTACCTAATATAATGTAAAAATAAGTAAAATAAATTGAATCATCATATATTGATTATAGAAAATATATTGATATTCAGCATCAATTTCACTCAAAAATTAGGCAGGCCCATTTAGTATTACAATCACTAACACGCGGGCCCCATAATTGAGTGTTTTGAAAGTCGCGGGCCATCAAACTTAGTCTTGCTGGTCCCAGTTTGCCCACCGCTGTTCTAAACAATAGCTGATAAAACTAATCGGATTTCAGATTCAAAATATGTGCATTCGAATTAAGGTTGGCCTGTCCTATGGGCATTTTGTTTTTTATCAAAAATTTGCTAAAAGTCCTTTTTAACCATTTTAAGATCACTAATGGGGTTCTAAACATTAATTTTGATTTTTAGAATTTCAATGCTAATATTTAGCCACTTAGAGCCACTTGTACCACCTGGTGTCGCCCAAAAAAGGACAGATTTGAAACGGAATGTCTCGTATCCTTAACTTCTTTAAACCATGTTAAATCATCATTTCAATGCTAAATTCGTGCTCAGCACTAAATTTCCAGCAATTTGATATATATATTGGACATATTTGGAGAAATTCTTTGGCTGCGGGTTCCTAGCAACGGCCAGGAATGTGAAAAAATTCCTGGCCGTTGATATGCACGGACATCCAAAAAATTCTCCAAATATGGTCAATATATATATCAAATTGCTGGAAATTTAGTGCTGAGCACGAATTTGTCATTAAAATGATGATCTGACATGGTTCTAAGAAGTTATTGATCTGGGATTCCGGCGGACACTATCGAATGTGGTTATTTGAGGGTGACCAGTCAGCAATGACCAGTTTTTCCCACTTTTGATGGAGAAAAATTTTGATATACCATATTTTGAAGTTAAGTACTACTATAAGTTGTCGAATAAGGATATTTGCATGTTATTTAATAATCCAAAGCAGTTAAAACTAATGGGAATTGAGGTACATATATAAATATTTTCTAAATCCTATTATCTGGGACTTTTTTTTAACAATTATAAAGTTGATAACTTTTTGAAAATTCAACCTAGGGTCGAAAACTCAACGGTTTCTGATAGATCTCGAAGAGTAGCACATAATGAACAGACAGAATTTTGATATTAGGAATAAAAAGCGAATTATTAAAAAAAAAGTGTCAAAGTTGCTAAAAATGAAATACCTCGGGTGTTTTGGTGTGAATTTTTGACAATTTTCAAAATTTCAAAAATATGTCTGTTCATTAGTTAGATTATCGATTTATGAATGAATTTGAAAAGTTTCTAAAAGATTGTAGGAATATTGTTTCCGATTTTTTTCCTGTAAATTGCCCAAATTTTTAAAAAATTTTTTTATCGTTTGAATAATTTCAATTATTAATGCAGTTTTGATGATAACTTTGCGATTCAAATCTGCACTGTGAAAATTAAATGAATCAGTTTGAAAAAGTCAAAAGTTAGCTATTATAGGAAAGGCCAACCTTAATTATAGTAGAATATTTCTACGCAATCTATTTCTAACGTTTTCAAATCATCAAGTACTCCTACTTTGTGCCTCTTTTGTCGCTATTTACCACAATACATTATGATGATGAATTCCCTCTTGTGCTACAGGTTGATGATTTACTTATTGGTTTGAGTAACTTGTTAGAAAAATTCAACTACGTATTACTAATTCGAATGTCTACTTCTTAAATCAGACATTTAGTATCATTGAATTTGACCTGTTCTTTCAAATCGATTGTCGCAGGGTCGAACGTCAACGTTTCTTGCTCAGATTTTGCAGGAATACTTAGACTAAGCCCCCAAAACCCTGAAGAGAGTTTGTTGATAGCTTGAAAAAAGTGAAATTCACTCTACCCTATTCTAAGTATGAACTTTGTTTAAAATGATTGTCTATTAGAATCAGATGACAATTAACTTTTTAGAAAAAATCTTACCTATTCAGTGATTTACTCATCGCCTCACAAACTCGGATATCAGTTTGCATTTCATTAGTCCTTGAATTCGAAACATTTCTACATATTGCCCCTTGAAAGGTACAAATAACCCAACAATAATTAGTATATTGTGTATATCCTAATGTAGTTTATTAATGAAATTTGAAACATTTGTTATATATCAATCTGAAGCAATTTATTATGAGAATTTTTAGCCTTTGCCTGTAATTTGAATGGCATTAGATTTGCTTAATCCTTCCCTTATAAAAATACCTACTTTTCCGCTCTATGACACAAATATAGTAGAAATCAAAGCTAAGGTTAGTATGAATGATTTTCACAGAATTTTGCTATATTTTTAACCTTGTTGATATATTATGTTATATATTTTATTTATATATTTTTCTTTTAACCTGTTTATAATATTCCTCACTATATTATCGTGTACAGTAGAACCATTAAGAGTTAAGTATCTATTAATTGAGAAATATATATTGGTGGTGCAATTTTATCTATGAGGACCATCTTGTTCGTCTTTTACCTATCTAATATCTCCATAAACCGGTAAGTGAGGAATTGGGAACTTCCGCTTCAAGTCCATGTCCAGTCACTTTTCGTTTTGAATCTCATTTCACTTTCCTTTACTTTATATTTCCTTTTTTGTATCACTTTTACACAAAGTCCCATTCCCTTTTATATATTTTCCATTTTGTCCCATTTCCCTTCATGTCGTATTTCCCTTCTGTGTCACTTTTCGCTTTCTCAATTCTCTCCATCTCCAATATTCCTTTATGTCCCTTTTTCCTCTTCGTTCCTATTAACTTTAAGTCCCAAACAGTTCATATCCCATTTTCTTGTATGCCCCTTTTCCCTTTGAGTCTCATTTACCTACTGTGTTGGTTTCCCTTTGCTCCCCATTTTCTTTTTTGTGTTTCATTACCCTTCATCCTATTTCTCTTTATGTCCCATTTCATTTATAATTCCCTTTCCTTTTATGCCCAATTTTCTTCATGTTCGCTTTTTTTAGATTGATTTCCTCCTTTTGTTATACAGTCGACTCCCCTTAATAGGGTCACTGTTTAATCGGGTCAACCGCTTAATCGGGTCACTTTTTGCAGGACCGGAATAGCTCTCACACATAGAAGCTAATACAGTACACCCTCGCTAATCCGAACAGCTCTGTTCCAATGATTGATAAAATCGTTCGGATTAGTGAATTTGTTATTAGTGAAATAACACTAATTCAATGGGGCATTAATTATAATAAATTTGTATTGTTAGAATATTAAGGATATTATTTCGCTATGATTGCTTTTTTAACGAGGTTTTTCAATCTTATTGACAGATTTAAGTTTATAAACGTTGATTCAAAGCATAGAGGCGAATAATATTATATTTGGGTGTTCGGATTTTAAGAATGAAGTGTTCGGATTAGCGAGGGTTCGGATTGGCGAGGTTCGGACTATCGAGGGTTTACTGTATAAAATATTTTCGGTTAATATTAATAGGGTTCTCCGCTTAATCGGGGCAAAATGTACTCTGACCGATGTGACCCTATTCAGTGGCGTGGCCAGGTGAAAAAATTTGGGGGGCCTCAAGATCAAGACACCACATATATGCCCATTTGAAAAAGTGTAGTAGGTTAAATTAGTAAATTGTAAAAATTTTTGGGGGGCCTAGGCCCCCCCAGGCCCCCCCATAGCCACGCCACTGACCCTATTAAGCGGAGTCGACTGTATTTTCAAATCATTATATTTTTTCGATTGAATTTATTATTCTCTACATTAATTATGAAAATCTTCAAGTAGGGTTCTCTCCACGATTTTTGGGTGGCGTATCGAAAGTGACTAGCATTCACCTGAGGGTCTGGGGGCGCTATAAGCACCCCATTGGGATTATATATATATATATATATATATATATATAGTATATATCCTTACTATTAAAACTCGATTAATGTATATTTATTTATTTATTTATTTATATATACAAGCGCGCTTCGCTTGCTTGCGCTGTGCGGCTGGAAGACACTTTGTGGGCGCCTGGGGTGACCATTGATTAATCATATGGAGAGAGCATCTCTAAAATACGTCTGTTCTACTGTTATAATCGAAATCGCACGAAAAATCGCCAAATTTGTCAATTTTGAAATTTTTGATACGTAATGATGACGTCATAACAAACTGATGAGTCATCATTTTTTCATGATAGTTGCATCATATGTGAGATATATTATTATACATATTCTATTAAAATTTCATTCTTCTATCACCAAAAATGGCTGAGTTATGGTCGAACAACTGAAATTTCTCATTATCAAAAAGGTGACAATGACGTCATAATTCCATGATGAGTCGACATTTTCGTCTGAGCTCAGAACTTACTGGAGCCATAGCCAAAAGACTCCCATATGCTAAAAATCAGCTTTCTGTGCCGGGCAGTTTCTTCAATCAATTCGTTACATATATATATATATATACGTATATATATACACATACACAAACAAACAAACAATAATCGAGTTTTAATAGTAAGGATATCTGTAACGAATTGATTGAAGAAACTGCCAGGTGCAAAAAGCTGAATTTTGGCATGTGGGCTCCAGTATGTTCTGAGCTCAGAGCAAAAAGTTGACTCATCATGGAATTATGACGTCATTGTCACATTTTTAAAAGTTAAGCAATACAGTTATTCGAGCATAACTCAGCCATTTTAAGGGATAGAATGCTGAAATTTTAATAGAATCTGTATAGTAACATACCTCACATATGATGCAACTATCATCAAAAAATGATGACTCATCACTTTGTTATGACGTCATCATTACTAATCAAAATTTTTAAAATTGACAATTTTGGTGATTTTTCATGCGCTATCGATTATAGCATTAGGACAGAGGTATTTAGAGGTGTTATTCCCATATTAATAGATCAAGTGATCCCAGGCGACCGAAGTGTGCCTCCGGCGGACACAAAGTGTCCGCCAGCCGCGCAGCGCAAGCAAGCGAAGCGCGCTTGTATATAGTATTTAAACATTAATCGAGTTTTAATCGTAAGGATATACGATGGAATAATATTAGAAATTCCCGAATATATCTCAAATTTAATGTATCTCTAACAGGGCAGGGGTTGGTTTAACCGATGAGAGGTTGGTTAACCGGTTTCCTCTAGGGTGGTTTTCCGGTTAACCGATGTCAATATTAATTCGTTGAAATTTGGATCATGGCAGGGGACGAAGTTTCTCATTCTTGCATTGCTTACTTCCTACTTATTTGAAAAAGACGTTAGCGCAGTAATTAGACTACATACCAAATAGCGGAATTGATTACAAATAACGAAATCTGGCGATCTACGTTTATGGTTAGCAAAATTTGAACTAGATGTGGCAAACACCTGCAGATGAGCACCAGTGTTAGGGATCCCATTAATAACAAACATCAGAATTAATGATAACTTTTTGATGTGATGGAATTTTGGTCCTCTATATACTGTTAGGATTGATACATAAAAAAATTAATAAATGTGTGATCTAAATTAAGAGAAGGGGGCGCTGGAAAAATTTCAATGTCTAAAGTGCTGTAAGCGAAAAGGTTTGAGAAACACTGATATATATTGAGTATGGTAGCTATTGAATCAACTTTCAATTTACTTAAATCCATCAGTAGGAATGTTACTGTGCTGAGTGCCTAAACATATTGAGTGTTGTGATTATGAATGATATAAAAGTGAAACTAAATTTTGTGAAGCGTAGCTAGTATTATCATGAGTTTACGTACAAGTAGAAATGCCAAATCCAAAACCAGAATAAAAGTTAAACATACATTATTTAAATTAATTTTTCAGTGAAATTAAATTAATAAAAGCCTATGACCTCCAAAAAAATCGATTTGTTATACCATTGTTCCTTCTTAATTTGTTCCATTTTTTGATACAATCGCACTAAGTCTTTTGCAGTATATCTGCAATATTTTTAAATTATCTGCCAATCTATTTAAATTTTGGTACATTTTATGTATTTCAATTTTAGTTTGAGATGCAATATCGACGTTTCAATATATACCGTGAAGATTATACTCAGGTGGAAGAATTTTATACAATTGTTCGGGAAGAATTCGGGCTATCTTTAGATATGCCCTTTCATATTTCATACACTGATCCAATTCATCAAGATTTGTTACCTATTAACAATGATGATAATTTAGCAAAGTCATTATCTACTGCGAACCCTCATATCAAGCTATTTTTATATAGAAGGGAAGGTAATCTATTTCTTTTCGAAGTTTATAAAATTGTAATTAAAATACCTTGTGCATTTTTTTGTGTTTCTTGATATTTTTCTTCTTTGACTAGATCTATTTAACAAGCATTGTGGTTGTGACCCTTTATAAAATTATAAAAGGTTAAAATATGCAAATGAGGTCATTATTTTATTAGTGTAAAAATAACATTTGGGAAAAAAGGAAGACTCAATTCACTGGTAAAAAACATCTCAACGTCCCCTAAAACGCTGATAGGTAAACAATTTAATTTTCTTTTGTTCTAAATTTACAATCTCAACCCTCAACTCGAAAGTTAAATTTTTACATTATTCTTGAACCATCGACATAAAATTATTTCATCTTTCAGAAATAGGTTCAAACCGGTTCAAACCGAAAAGGAATTCTTTAGCGATTTATGTCGTTTTAATGCCAAACAGCCATGAATTTTTGAATCCTTTTAACCTTGACGACCCATGTGCTCGCCAGAATTTTCAAATTGTACAATTTCATATTTTTGACCCATATGAGCATTTGGATGAAAAACCCCATTCCAGATATTTGTGATTTTTTGTTTGTAAATTTCAAATTTAACTTCTTTTTTGCCCAAAATGCGCTTTTCTTTACAATTTACAAATTGACTTCTTTGTACACCTTATTGCTAAAAATTAAATATCAAACTTTGCGAGGTCATTTAATACTTTAACAACTGCTGAAGATTCTTGTTCTGAATTTGTCACGTTTTTTTTGCTCCTTGTTTTTATGTTGATTTTGCTGAGATCTGTTCAGGACGTCCAATTACGGCTGTCACCGAGGAGAAAGTTGAGAAAGTAGAAGCAAGTAACTGAAGATAAGCAAATCTTAACTATCGAAATATTGTGGACAATAGAGACGATCTTACACGAACACCTAAGACTAATGATGTTTTGTTCAAAATTAGTTGCCTTTGTTAATTAATTAATAATTTTCAGTGCATTTTGAGAACCTTTTGGATCAATTATTTTTGAAACTTTAAAAAACAGCCATTTGGGTGATTATGCAGAATGTACATAATTTTAACTTATAACGCTAATGAAAACCTTTTTCTAATTTCTGCAATTGAATTCAAAGGATATTTAAATATTTTCATGTTTAATGAAAGGTATATTGTGCTAAATCGTCATGGAACATCGATTATTAAGAGTTTTTACAGAAGTTCCGGGCCCAGGACACATTTTGCTTCATAAAACTTACAAAATACAGTTCTCTGTCTTTGACTAAAAATCATTAAAATTTTCAAATTACAATTTCTAGAGACCATATAATAATGATGATTATGTGAGTATAAGAAAATCTATACCTAAGGATGCTTGCAACAGAACTAATTTGTCACCCTGTACTTTGGACACGCTTATTCTGTACACTTTCTGGATGTAGACTTTTAATCCGATTTTAATGATTTGTCAAAGATGGTTCCGATCATTTTTCATGCTTGAAGTGCATTAGAATAAAATTATTACTATATATTCGTAGAGTTATTGGATTTATTGATAGTTACCAGTCAAACTCAACAAAACGAGTTGGTATGATTAAAAATATTAGTGCATGACAGTTAGTTTTCGTTAAAACACCTTAATAATTTTATATTCTACGAATTCCTATTTATTCTTAAGTTTTATGAATTCTTATTATTACGGTAATTACATCGTTAATTAGATATTTACAGAATATTGATTCTCATGTTATGTCAAAATGGATATCACCTAAAAAGTTGATTCGCTTAGAATAATGAGGTTTAACCCAGAAAAGGGGGGTTTGTCCAGCCCGGTTTAACCCGAGGTTAATCCAGGGATAGAGTAAGCCTGCCAACCCTTGATATAGTACAATTTGATAGCGACGAGCATCGTATTAATTCAGATCTCAATAGCCAATTTTCTAAATACGTCTGTCCGTCCTACAGTTATAATCGATATCGCACGAAAAATAAGCAAATTTGTCAATTTTTGAAATTTTTGATGAGTAATGATGACGTCATAACAAAGTGATGAGTCATCATTATTTGATGATAAGCATCATATACAGTACCCGGACAAAAGTATTCGACCACCACAGAAACCTCCATACAAATAGTATTAAAGTGGGTATATTCATAAAGGAATATATACTCAAACCGTTAGGAATACTCTGTTTTTCATTTCAAATTCGTAAACTACACTTTCTAATTACTTATAATTGATAGCCTCAACTCAATTACTAACTCCCAAGTTATTAAATATCAATATTTGATACTTGATACTACTTGTCCCAAGTCACAGCCATTATATCTGATGGCGATTAATGACACAAAGTGGCAGAGGTTGATAATTTTCTACATAAGAATAAGTATTTGAGTTGAGACTCTGAATTACGAGTAATTAGAATGTGTAGATTACGAATCTGAAATAAAAAATGGAGTATTTTCTACTGTTTGAGGACATGTTCTTTTTTTGAATAGTTTCAATTTAATACTATTTGTATGGAAGTTTTCGTGGTGGTTGAATACTTTTGTCCGGTTAGTGTATGAGGTATATTAATATACACATTCTATTAAAATTTCAGCCTCCTATCACCTAAAATGGCTGTGTTGTAGTCGAAAAACTGAAATTTAAACAATAAAAATTTTTAAAACAGCATAATATACTATCCCATTTTCTCGTAACTAAGATTAAGATCGCGCATTATTTACCGCTATACATGATCAGTGGCGGATCCAGGATTTGTCAAAAGGGGGGGAGGGGGCAATGAGCGAACGTAGTGAGTGATTGTATATATAATATAGGGGGTCTAGGGGTAAACCCCCCAGAAAAAAATTTCAATCCTAAACACCCAAACAACCATCTACTGCTATTTTTATCACTAGTGACTCATTTGTGCCAGATTTAGGGAGCAATTTAGCAACCAGAGAATAAATTAATTACCAGTCTCCTTAATTAAGAGACTTAGAGTATACTAGGTACCACATTACGATAGCCAATCGTGTATACGAATACATAGTATATGTATAGTGTATACTGCATTATTCACTACAGTATACATAAACAAACCAATAATTTCTAAGATTTTTCGAACACCTATTCCTAGAAAAGGGGGGGGGCAATTGCCCCCATTGCCCCCACCTAGATCCGCTACTGAATGATGGTGTAGAGTTACCTCTTGTGCCACAGGTTGATAATTGACTCATTGTTTTAACCGATTTATTAAAAATATTCAGGTATTATTTTTTCGAATGTATAGATTTAGAATCTTAAATCACACTCTTTGTAATGTTTATGAGCTGGGAAGTTGGACCTCATTCCATCTCTTTTTAAGATTGGAAATTATATCTTGGATCCTCATTTAATCCAATCTAACAATATTCCTCAGAGATCATGGTAATAAAATTTTCTTCCAAAACCGAGTAAACCATACTGAATCTTTTCAGCAGTTTCCTTTGGTGCGTTAGCCATCCTTCTACCCATCCAATTTCTTTACAACGGATTAAATTCCATGATCGACATTAATCTTATCAGGAAAATTTTACCAATTGTGGCATTTGTCTAATAACTTGAAAACTATAGAATTTAGAAGTATGAATTGTATTATTAGTTAATGAGGAGTTGGGCGTTTCATTTTATATTAGAATATTTGAATGTCTAACTGCTATACTTTTTAAGATATAGCCTTAATTACTGAAAATGAATTTCCATACAACGGTGGAATGTACTAACATTCCAATGAACATTTAGTAAGTACATTCCTGATTTATTCCTTATGATTTATTTATACTCGAAATAATGATCATTCGTGCAATAATCTTGTATTTTAAAAATTTTTTTATTTCTGCAATTTGATTGGGGAACTGAGAAGTGCTAGGAATGTGAAATTTGGCACACTAGTAAATAATAATCAGTCTACGAGAGAGTTCTAATATCTAAACGATATCTTCACACTTCGCCGAGTTAGGTGACAAATTGGGCTGGCTAATCAAATTCGATTATTTTATAATACAAACAAGCGCGCTTCGCTGGCTTGCGCTCCGCGGCTGGCGGACACTTGGGTCCACCTGAGCCGCACTGCGGGCGCCTGGACTCACATTGATTAATTATAATATAGATAACATATCCAAATACCTCGGTCTTACTGTTATAATCGATATAATTCAAAAAATCACAAAATTTCTCAAATTTTCAATATTTGCTGCGTAATGATGACTTCATAATAGAGTGATGGGTCATCATTTTTTAATCAAATTTGTATTATATTTGAGAAGATAATAATAATAATGAAATACATTTATTAAGCGCAAATTTCATGCAAGCATGTTCAAATGCGCTGTTCAAGACGGTTGTGTCATGTATGTTTGTGAGTGTGTTCATGTGCGTGTGTGTGCTTCAAATGCTATCGAGAAGAGAAGAGTCTTCAGGAGCTTTTTAAAGATATCTTGAGACGGCGATTTTCTGATTTTGGGAGGGAGGTGATTCCATTCGACAGGAACAGCAACAGAGAAAGAACGATCTCCAAAGGTTTTAGAGGATTTGATAAGAGGATGTTCTAGAATAATTTCATCTGTGCTTCTCAGGGAGGAGAGAGGTCGTTTTATATGGACGAGTTCTTTGATGTAATCAGGAGCAAGAATTACTCAAGTTCCTCAGGGTCATTAGGTGGATTCTGACGGAGTTTAGAAGAGGCAATGTCGTCAAAAAAGAGAGGAAAGTCGATGTCTTTGGTATGATATGTTACCTTCCTACATGACAGCTGAAGCCTTAGAGTAGAAATATGACATTGAAGATCGAGTATTGATGAGATCGATAGGATGACCTTTGACATGGATTGGCTCGTGGACATGGTGCACAAGAAACATATAGAGAAGAGGTTCAGACAAGTGACTAGATTCAGATGGCATGTCAACGTGGATGTTAAAATCTCCAGTGATGATGAGTGGTTCTTTACAGATGATGGATTCAAGGAAGAAGGGAAATTCATTCAGAAGGTGGAGATTGTGATAGGATGTTTTTCTGAATAAGGAGGTCGATAGATGACAAGAATACGCAAGGAAAAATCCTTCCCGAAGATAGACCAGTCCGAGTATTCAAAAGATGAAAGTTCTCCAGATAAATTGCACTTGGTGGTACTTAGGTCATTTCATAAGCACTGAGCCGTGATCTGTATTCAGAAGTTAGTGGAATTATCCTATTTTCGATTTGTCCATTGTATAGCTCAGGTGATCAGCTTTCGATTTGCATACAGAATTACTGTGATAGGACAATTATTGTGGTTCCTACATCTAATTTAAGTACATCAGTTTAGGATACTGCCTTCAAACGTGAATTTTGAGTTCCCTAAGGCTGTATTTCATTCCTGAGCAAATTTGGATTAAAACTGATCCTTCCATTAAATTCTACATATAAAAAACCCCATAAATATTGATTTATTTGTAGCGTTATGGTTTTAGGCTGGGGAATAAATTGTTTATGAAATGGTATACTGCCACTTTTGTCCCATTTTTAGGGGGAGAAAATTGGGAAAAAATCCACGTAAAGTTGCATAATTACTTTTTATCACAAGTTATTGTACTGAACACCTCCCGTTTACCATCACACATATGTTCTTAATTATTTGACCTTTTAATTAAAACCCTCGCCTGGCTAGGTCTCAAAAGTATAAATAGAGAAAACCCCACTTTCATTTTCACTTTCAGTTCACTTTCAATGTACTTTCATTTTCCCTTTCATCATTCCTAGCCAACCGCGAGTTAATGATCTTATTCCACGAATTCAAAAAAATATCACCAAATTCATTTTAAAGCCATTTTCAATGGGGAGATTCCAATTTTTCAACAGTCACCTAAACCATGTATATAAATCGAACGTACCAATCACCATAATTGTTCTATCACAACAATCCTATATGCAAATCGAAAGCTGATCCCCTCAGCTATACAATTGACAAATCGAAAATAGTATATTTTCATTAACTTCTGAATACAGATCACGGCTCAGTACTTATGAAATGACCTAAGTATAGTCGCGAAATAGAAGTGCAGTACCTTCACCCATGGCATACTAAATATAGATATATTTAGTAAGCCATGCTCCACCCTGACGTCGAGCAATCCTTATTTGATCAAGGAGTATGTATCCAGTAGGTCTACACTCAACTCGAGCGGCATCATCTCTGGGTGTGAACTCGAGAATCTCTTCAAAAGAAGTACGGAATCTTGGAACTTGGCTCGACAATACCCACTCAATGTCTACTCAGGTCAGCAAAGTTGCCTCCTCCTGCTTCTACTACTACATCTATAACATCCGGCGTATTATAAAGTATCTCTCTATGGAAGTCTGTGAAACTCTTGTTAATTCTCTCATCACATCTCGTCTTGATTATTATAGCAGCCTCTTGTATGGTTGCCCCTCATCCCTCTTAGCTCGACTCCAGTGAGTTCAGAACAGTGCAGCCAGGCTTATCTACAATGTCTCTCGTACCTTTTCGTTATCTCCTCTTCTTATTAACCTCCACTGGCTGCATGTTAAACATCGCATCCTCTTTTAAATTCTCATCATAACTTACAAAGCCATCCATTCTCTTGCTCCGGACTATATCATCCAGCTCATACAGGTTAAGTTATCCAATCGTACTATACGATCATCCAATGCCATCCTCCTTGATCATCCTCCGGGATCTAATAAATATTGACTTACAATTACAATGCATACAATCGAAGAAGATTTCTAACAAATTTCTCCAACCAATAAATAAAATTATTGACCTGTGGCACAAGAGGTAATCCATCACCATAATATATAGTACTAGTAGCAAATAGCGCCATATGTGGCACAAAGTGGCAGTGATTGATAATTTAAAAAACGTCCAGAATTAATGATTACAAGCACGCTGCGCTAGCTTGGGCTGTGCAGCTGGCGGACACAAAGTGTCTGCCTGAGACGCCCTTAGGGCGCCTGAGCTCACATTGATTAATTATAAGGAATATACATCTCTAAATATGAATGTCTTACCGCTAAAATCGATATCACTGAGAAAATCACAAAATTTTGAATTTTTTTGATGCGTAATGGTGAGGTCATATTAAGGTGATGAGTAGTGTTTCCCGTCGAGCGCGTTATTTAGCATGCTTAGCTTGTCGAATAAATCGATTTGGTTGTTAAATAATGCAATTTCCCCAATAAGCCGAACAAAAGTTGCAAAATTAACGCACTTTTCAATAATTCTGAGGTAAACACTAGTAATGAGTCATCATTTTTTTTGAGTCATCATAGTTGTATCATATTTGAGATATACTTTTGTCTAAGGAGTGAATCTCTCTCTCTATATATATATCTTTAACGAATTGATTGAAGAAACAGCTATGCACAGAAAGCTGATTTTAGGCATGTGGTAGTATTTTGGCTATTCCTCCACTAATTTCAGACCTCAGATGAGAATGTCAACTCATCATTGAATCATGATGTCAGTGTCACATTTTTATAATTTGAAATTTCAGCTTTTTACTTTAATTCAGCCATTTAAAGGATAACGCCCGCGAAAAACCATATGATTTGGCTTACAGCATACGATGAAAATAGAGCTATAAGAGATGTTAAGCGTGGGCACGTATCTACATCTAGAAATACTTTCACATTCCAAACCGTTTTTGATTCTCATTTCTAGTTTTTTTAATACAGTGTCTCAAAGTCTGTTTTTTTCGTTTATCGCTAGCACATCTTAATGGTAGAAATCCGGCCACTCTAAAAATTTTTTAGGACGCACCAAGGAAACAAATGGTCCCAAAATCGAATCATAGATAGTCTATCATATTTGCCATCTCATATGACTAAAGGAAGGGTAAAATGACAAAAACTGTAAATTTTTTTTGTGTCTGAAAAATAATGCCAACAAACGGCCAAAAACGCCTATTTTTTTGGTAAATCAGAAATAAAATCACCAAGTTATTAGATATCGAAAATCAAGTGGTCCTATGTTCATCGCCTAATGATATGGAACAACTCTTGAAATTTTCAAACCTCTATCTCAAACCAATTTTTTGTCCAGAAATATAGAGATTTACGTTTAGATATAAGAAGAATGTAAAATGAATTATTAAAAATGAACAAACTCATTCACAGGCATTTATTCGCATTTATACTGATGATTTAGGTATATTCTAACCAAATATTTACATAAAATAGCAAAAGTACACTTAAAATTTATGCAATTTTACTATATTTTAATGACGGTGAAGTTCAGAAAATTGAATTATAAACTCAACAATAATGAGCTTTAACATCAACAATAAAATGCAGCTGTACATTTCAAACTTTAGCCGTTTATTTTGTTGACTCGATTCGGAAATTTCAAAAAATTCTCTCAATTTCGGATATTTTCTACTTCTCACAAGTGCTAGCTCATAACCCATCGGTTTTATATATATGTATAGTGGTCAAAATGGGTGCATGTGGCATAAAGTGGCACTGTTTGATAATTACAAAAAGTTAAGAATGAATGATCAATTTAAAAAATTAACCTGTGACTAATTTGAATGCGTATTATTCGAATCTGGAATCCGATTTGCTGTATCCCATACCGTTTAGAAGTAACCCTCTTCATGAATAGACCCATTTTAGTATTATTTGTATGGGAAAGAATCAAGTGTTGAAATACTTTTGTCCGATTGGTGTATATATATATATAGAGAGAGAGAGAGAGAGAGAGAGACTACTCTAACGAATTGATTGAAGAAACTGCCAGGCACTGAAAGCTTTTTAATATCTGGGGGTATTTTGGCTATGGCTCTCTAAGTTCTGAGCTCAGACGAAAATGTCGATTCATCATGGAATTATGACGCCATTGTCACCTTTTTTATAATTAGAAATTTTAAGTTTTCGACCAAAACTCAGCCATTTTAGCTGATAAAAGGCCTGAAATTTTAAGAGAATGTATATCTTAATTTTAATTAAATGATGCAACTATCAACAAAAATGATGACTCATCACGCTGTCATGACGTCATCATTCCGCATCAAAATTTTACAAATTGACAAATTTGGTGATTTTTCGTGCGATATCGATTATACCAGTAGGACCAGAGTGTCGACCAGACGTGCCTTATAATTATCAATGTGACCCCAGGCGCCCAAAGTCGCCTCAGGTGGACACTTTAAAAGGTATGCCAAAACTTATTTATAATCCAGGTAGTAATAATAAAACAGCTAGGCATTTTAGAAAAGAAACTTTAATATTGCCATGCTGATAATATTTTTTCTGACATCTGGTCAAATTCCGAGTTATGGGCACCTTCCAGACGGTAGTACCCGGATAAGAGAGTTTCGTCAAAAATCGAAAATTTAATCTTTAGATGCACTCAATTCAAATAGTCTACCTTGATAACTAAATATTCGCCATAGAGTTTTCAAGCAATTTGGAGTTGACTCAGTGATGGTGCATGGCAAGTTCTGATTTATAATAGGATCCGTCCTGTTTGTGCTTAAAGTAGTAAAATACATTCTGATAATCAAAGAAACTAGTAACTATATTTTGAGATTTTGGAAGTGGTTCTTTATTAGCTAATGATACATTTTAATGGGCTAAAATATACTGGTTCGGTGATATTGGTGGAAACAGTTGAGAAAAGGGATATATGTAGCACAAGGTGGCAGTGATTGATAATTTGAAATAATTGGGGATTAGTAATTGATTAGAAATATCCTACAATAACTATTTCGAATGCGAAGATTTCGAA
This sequence comes from Aphrocallistes beatrix, assembly GCA_963281255.1. Lineage (NCBI taxonomy): Eukaryota > Metazoa > Porifera > Hexactinellida > Sceptrulophora > Aphrocallistidae > Aphrocallistes > Aphrocallistes beatrix. Next base: position 1,285,008 of record OY725501.1, read on the forward strand.
TTTGAAACCCGATTAGTTATATCACTCACCTTGTTTCTATGTTGTCTTATTATAAGTTAAATGTATCAGATCTTAACCATTATTTACCAATATATCCTCCATTCAATTGTATGCATTTAGCAATATGAGCTGGCATCCCAGCCACTAAATTCTCCAGGATCGAGGGGTTGATATTAGCCCAGGCAACTTTGAGATTCGCCGATAACTGTTGGAGATTCGTTGAGGACTTCATCCCATTCAGCTTCTCCTGCAAAATACTCCACAGATTTTCTATCGGATTTAAATCCCGCGAGTTGCCATGCCATATTCCTTTGGCCCAGAAACCAGACATGTTGTTCCTGCACCATTCCTGTGTCCGATTTGCGGTGTGTGCAGGAGCACCGTCGTGCATGAAAATTGTTTGAGACATGTCTGGTAATAACTTCCTGGTCAAAGTATCCCCTGTATTCCTAGAACGACTCACCGCAGTACTATAGGCTTTCTCCAATACCTCTTCTGTATACTACTGATAAGTTACTGAAAGTATATAGAAAGCGAACCAGGAATACTATAAACAGAAGTTTAAAATATTCATACGACAATAATTATGGGACACCCTGTACAATGGTGATCACTCGCGACATGTGGTATAGGAAAGCAAATGCTGAAAATACTTAATCTTGAAGAAGAGTAATTAAGTTGAAAACTTATAAAGTGGGTAATTTGAATGTGGAGAATTCGAATTTGAAGTCAAATTAAGTGTATCTCTTACCAATTAAATACCTTGACTCGCTAAATAAATCAGTATTATAACTATTTGTATGGGGAATTATGGGGTGTATGAATACTTTTGTCCAGGCAGTGTATATATATACAGTATGTCCCATAATTATTTAGAATTTTGCTTGATTCAATCTTTTTCGATATCTGACTAGATTAAGCTCTAATACTGGTACTTTTATTAATCAACCTTATGTCAATAATCGTTGATAATGTAGTAATACACTAAAACCTATTCTAAAATGGATTTTATTCTAAAATGGATCATCTGGATAAATAGAGGTCGTGTTCGCATGTGGACCAAAATGGCACCAGCAGAACTACACCAACAGTTAAACATACCCAGAAAATCCATATTTGGGCCGCATTTTCGTCAGCTGGGACATTCCCACTATATATTTTTTGGGAGAATCTAACTGCCCAGATATTTTGCGCGATTTTAAATGGACATTTGTTACAACAGGCACGTGTTTGACATGGAGAGAAGTGGTTTCTCGTCCAAGATAATGTCCGAAACATACTGCTAAGATAACCAAGGCTTGGATGGAAGAGAATATGCCACAAAATACCATAGACTGGCCCAGTCAGAGTTCAGATGTCAACCCCATCGAGAGCTTGTTTGCGTGGTTGAAACAGGAATTGATTAAAAGAGGTCCAGCTACTCTAAAAGCTCTCAAGGATGATGTTGCTGCTATATGGGAAAGTATAGATGTATTTTTTCTCGAGCCATATTGGAGTTCGATGCCAAAGAGGTGCCAACTATTGATAGATAACAATGGCTCTAAAATAAAATATTAAACTACACAATATCAGTTATCTTATAAAAGCAGGCGAACAATGTTACTAATTAACAAAAAAAATTCTGAGTCATTATTAAAATTCTAAATAATTATGGGACATACTGTATATGTTATGGACCAAAGTGTAAATTGGCCAAGATTTGTGAATCTTGGCTAAACGCAACTTTGGCTCACCTAAACATTTGGCTGAGCCAAATTGTTGAGTTAACCTAAATTTGATGGGAGCATCATACATTATGTGTCAATATAAATAGTACATTTATTTAATATCTAATTGCGTTATGCGTTATGCGTGAGAGTAGTCAATATGCTGATTACCAGTTGAGAAAATCCAATATAAAACTCATTCATGTTAACAGTAATTAGCAATGCACAATAATTAATTAAAAATATAACAATTCAACAAAGGTATGAGTCATTCGTTCTAGTTACTTGCTCAGTTACGAGGGACAGGGTGTAGTTCAGTTGTCACTTGCTCTGTTATGAGGGACAGGGTGTAATTCAGTAGTCACTTGCTCTGTTATAAGGGACAGAGTGTAGTTCAAATATGTTCAATATACTAGGAATACTGTCAAACAATCTACACTTGGACGTACTCCCTTTGAAGTGCACTTTAGGAGGACCTCCCTGATCTATCTGTAGATTTGATGCTACCTCAAGAGTTGATAGACTCGCTCAATATTATTTAGATGACGCCCTACAGATGGGTAGCAAGATCATCGAATTCTCTACTCAAACTACCGAGGCTACAGCAGTTCCTGTCCCACGATCGAGCACGCCTACCCTCCTCCTCCCACTCTCTCGCATGACTCTATGTCAGCCGGATGTGGCGATTCCTTCAGCTGATGTTCCTAACCAAGTGGATACCAACAGCATCAGCCATGTTATTCTTATAGCCTAGAACCTGTCCACGGTACACCGAAGTTGAAGTTCTCTCCTCGCCTCTCTCTTCTACTGATGAGCTGGATGAAGCGATTCTTACGACTTGGAGGCTAGACCGCTTATTAGGACTGATATTACAACATTTGTTAACCTAGACGATATACTGTAGTACTAATCGCTGTATTGTAAGGTTAAATGTTCTTCATTTCCCTTCCCAACACTTCCCCCCTGACTCCTTCCTTCCTCGAGTCAAGCCTGTCGTTCCTGATTACAAAACTAAACGACTTCCTATTGATTACATCTGTAAGAGATCTACGAACAAGAAAGCTCCAGGAGATTTTAACAGTCCCAGAATTCTAGTTATTCACTATCAAACTGGAAACATTTACATAGCAGACATTAAATGAAGAACATTTAACCTTACAATACAGCGATTAGTACTACAGTATATCGTCTAAGTTAATAAATGATGTAATATCAGTCCTAATAAGCGGTCTAGCCTCCAAGTCGTAAGAATCGCTTCATCCAGCTCGTCAGTAGAAGAGAGAGGCGAGGAGAGAACTTCAACTTCGGTGTACCGTGGACAGGTTCTAGGCTATAAGAATAACATGGCTGATGCTGTTGGTTTCTATCCACTTGGTTAGGAACATCAGCTGAAGGAATCGCCACATCCGGCTGACATAGAGTCATGCGAGAGAGTGGGAGGAGGAGGGTAGGCGTGCTCGATCGTGGGACAGGAACTGCTGTAGCCTCGGTAGTTTGAGTAGAGAATTCGATGATCTTGCTACCCATCTGTAGGGCGTCATCTACATCATATTGAGCGAGTCTATCAACTCTTGGGGTAGCATCAAATCTACAGATAGATCAGGGGGGTCCTCCTAAAGTGCACCTCAAGGGGAGTACGTCCAAATGTAGACTGTTTGACAGTATTCTTAGTACTACGGAAGTTCAATAAGTTCTGATCATTATTAGATAACATTATAGATTTTCCTAGTACCTTAATTCGCTCATAGAATATGTTTATTTTATCAATTACCTAAAGGCTAGTTTTATCTCATCTTGATACTTAATATACTTAATGATTTACACATAATTTTGTAAAACCTATTTTTGCATACTAATCGATTATGGCGTCATCAAAGAAGAATTCTAATATTGAACAGAGATCATACGTTAATTAAGAATCGTAGTCTGCTCGGGAAATCTGAGCACGATATACATGTTGACTTGGTGCAAGTCTAGGGTATGAAAGGTGCTCTATCTTATCCTGGAGTCAGACGATGGGCCCCAGTGCTTTAGGGTAGGTAGAGAGTCTGTGGAAGATGACCCTCGGGCTGGAGCACCTGTTACGGCGGTTGTCGAAAACTAAATCTATCAAAGGTTTGTGCTCGATGGGTCCCTCATTGCTTAACAAAGGCCCAAATGGCAACCAGGGTTATATGTTCCCGAAACCTCAATTGTATAAAGGAGCTGACCCTCGCCGTTTATTTGATAGTGACTGGTGATGAAACGTGGGTACAGTATAGCACTCCTCTATCTAAAGATACAAGGTGATGTACTGTATATTCTTTGATGGATATGGCAAAGTTGCTCAGATAATAGTTCCAAAAGGACAAACCATTACAGGGAATTTCTATGCTAACCAGTGTCTTCGTGAATTTGAACAATTTAAACGAAGACCTAGTACTAGAACAAAAGGGTTGAAATTAATGCACAATAATGTCCGCCCTCACAAAACCAAGCAGGTCAAAGCCAAAATTGCAAGCATGGGGATGATTGAGCTTGAGCATCCACCCTACAGTCCAGACCTAGCTCCTTTTGACTTTTATTTATTCCCGAAGCTAAAAGAATACTTTTATGGTCGTCATTTCGACACAAATGTAGGACTGGGTTCGGCGATTTTCCAGTATCTAAACCTTATACCTCCTGAGGACTATGAAAAAGTATTTGTACAATGGTTAGAACGTTTACAACGCTGTGTCGATAATCGTGGGAGTATTTTGAAAAAATAGAACATTAATTACTTGTTTATCGTGTATTTTAAATGTTTTACAGTGTACTGATCAGAACTTATTGAACGCCCGTAGTATATTGAACATATTTTAACTCACTCACCCATTGGTCCAGTGGCTTTTTCAATGATCTGAGGCGGGCAAAGACCAGCTCGACATCCTGGTTGGCTCGCTCAATACTTCCTTGATCTGTGGATTTCCTAGGCCTTCCATGTACGAACCTTGTGCTCTTCCACTCATTCCGCAGTGTCATATTCAGCATGTTATTAATAAATTCACCTCCTTATCTGTCTGGAAGATGTGAGGTGCTCAATGTTCACAGAATATAGAGATCAGGTGTTCACACACCTCTACAGCTGACTTCGTTTAAAGCGCTCTCAACACAATAAACTTGCTAAAGCAGTCTTGGTCATTGAGGATGTATTTATACCCGTTATCCTCCTGCATTCATAAATCTATCAGGTCAGACTGTGCACGCTGGCCAACAGTTGGAGGAATGATTGTCTTGTGGACAATCCTTTTCGTAGTCACCTTCCCCTTCTTCTCCTGGTATATAGGGCAGAGTCGTCAAAATAATTCCAAGCGAGCGAGTAATGTGCAGTTTATTCTTCTCCAAATAGACCCACATTATAAACATCCCTGCATGACAGATCTTGTCGTGTGCTTTGCAGAGGGTCTCGTAAACATCTTCCTTGGCAACTACTAATGCGCGCGCTCTCTCTCTCTCTCTTTCTCGAAACTCCCCACCCTTCGTATGCAGCTCGAAAGTATCACCAAACCGACAGACGCTGTACTTCTCAGCTGCTCGGAGGTGGATGCTTTGCCAAAATCCTCAGAAGAAACTAACAAACTTATCATTTCTTCAATATCCCCCTGGGTTAAAGGCTGCTTAGATTTGGGGAGTTGATCTAACTCCCCATAAAATCTTCTGGTGTTGGAAATGTGATGTTGGTGATGGCAAGTACACTTGGGCAGCTTTTCAACATTATATACTGCGAAAAACTACTTCATACAATAGGCATAGTTAAGTGAAACTAAAATTACATTCCTACAATTACTTTATCCGTTGCCAAGTACTTACAGTTCTCAATATTTAGAATGTAGTTATGGACATTCCAAACTCACTTGACTGATAGTAATTGTTTGATTGTCAATTCCACACTAACTAGACTGTAGTTACGGACTCGACAAATTCATTAGCTGATTACTTATTCAGAATCATTGTAGCTTTCTGTGAATGTGAAACTACCATTCTATCTAATAATAGATTTAAAGAGCTTATATTTGTTATATTTATTGTCATAAATTAGTTTTATTAGTAATAAATTGATTAATAACAATTATAAATAAATCTACAATTTCTTATCAACCCATGACGTATGATACATATATATATATAGGGTAATCCAAAAGTTCTGTCACAATAATTTTACTTCATTGATTTGACTAAGAGAATTTAGTTTAACTTTAAATCGGTTTAAACTATGGAATCTACCACCCTTCTAGCTTAGAAATGAACACTATTCATTTCGCAGAACTTTTGGATAACCCTGTATATGTGTTTGTAACGATTTGATTGAAGAAAATGCCAATCACAGATAACTGATTTTACCATATTGAACTCTTTTGGCTATGGTTCCACTAAGTTCTGGCGATAATGTCGAGTCATCATGGATTTATGACGTCATTGTCACATTTTATAACTGAAAATTCAGTTTTTCGACTTCAACTCAGTCATTTTACGTGATAGAAGGCTGAAATTTTAATTGACTGTGCTTATTAATATTCTTCACATATGAGACACTCTGTTTCAAAAGAATTGGCACTTTTTGTAAATTCGATAATGCATCTGCCAATTGAGTACAATACAGTCTCTCATGTATCATTTTACCCAGGATTGCTGCATGTTATATCCACAAATCAAGTTTGAGCTTCAGAAAGCTGTTTTTATATTTGCATTTTATGAAGTGCCTATTGAAAACTCTTCGCTATAGGAAAATTACAATTTCAAAATCAAGTTCGTCAAAACAGATTTGTTTCATATTTCTCGTTTATTATTCCTTCCTTAAACGTATTAGATTCTAGAATGACTCAATTTGATCAAAGGAAGACAATGGAAACGTTAATTGATGCAGGGAGTACTTCAGGAGGGAATATTTTGAGAAGGACTGGAAGACCAATAAAGACCTTTTTCGAATAATCTAAGAAAAAAGAGCTTGGAACACAAAAAAGTCTGCGAATGCCAAATAGATACTAGCTTTTTGCACAATCAATCAATCATTAGAACTCTAAACTGTTTACCACAGATGTATATACGTTCTCTTCAAGTAAATCTTGCATCTAAGTTTTCAAATGCTTCCTCAACTTCCACAGTCAATAAACCTACTCAAAGTTGCGACGTTAACTATAAATCCCCTACCATGGAACCATTTATTACAAATTAAACAGCTGTGGAGATAGTTCAATTGTGAAAAGTCATATCAAGGACAACTAGTAAATCGAGGTAGTGTGGGATGTGGACGGAAGCGAAAGAAATCTAGTTTTAGGATGAAAAGTTACGCATCAAAGCTGCACATATGGGGCGGTATTTCGGCTAGGGAGGTTATTTTATTGAAGGTCTTTGCATTTAATTTCATTTCCAAGATGTTGAATAAAATGTACGTCTTTAAAATCTTGTTGTGGGCTTAACTAGGCCATTAGACATCGGATGATAGGCTCGAGTACTACGGTTATCAATACGAAGCTCCCGATGAAATTCTTGAATAATCTAGACTACCACAACATGAATGAGGAAATACTGAATTTACTTTCAATATTTGAAAAATGAAAATATGACGGGAAAATTAATAATCCTCACTTTACTCGTGAACTCTTTTTCTTGATCGTGTTGTATAACGTCTGGTAACCCGATTGCCCAGGTAGATATTCTTGAGATTTTCTATTTGAGCGGTCGTATTACAACATATTTGCTCAAATAGCAAACTGTTACCAAAACATGTGTGTAACCCTCTTAATTCCCTGGGAAGTCACATAAGTATATTTTCAATGCCAATATGTTTTCATGTTTTGGACGGAGGTGGAATTGGCTTGAGCTTTTTCTCCGGGTGAGGTGGTAGTGCGGATCTTTTCTGACAGCCATGACAAGTCTTAGTCTAATATTAAAGCCATCCGAATATGAACATAATACTTTTATATGTATCCATTTATTTAAGTAGATTAGAGGAAGAATTAGATAATATTTTTCAACTTCGATTGAACTATCAAGGACCAGAAAAAGTTCAGATTATTGACGAATATTTTCTATCGTATGCTACAACGAAGTTGAATTGGCGGTTGCTAATAATATTTTCACTTCGAGAATATACTAAATTCGATGAAATAATCACATAGGTTGCGATTATATCGTGAATTCCTTTCCAGGTATATCGCTGCTGAACTGAGTTTATAATAGCATTCGTCCCAGGGTGGCCTACATTATCATGGTATTTCTGCAAAACAAGCCCACAATTTAATTCTTGGATCAAGAGGGGAGGAGGAAGTAAATTTCTCTGAATATGGTCAAAATGCTTTTCGAAAGACTGGATATTATGCTGTGTACGAATATAACTATAAAAAGTTGATTTGAAAGCAGTTAGATAGGCAAATGCGAACAAATCCGGATATTCTAGGAAATTGAAACTATTTGTTATTTTTCATCCTAAAGTAGTTTAGGTAGCTAGATAGCATAAATGTGCCAATTTCCACGCCTCTGTGAGAGTCTTAAATGCCCACAACCTTGAATTATTTTTTGACGACTTCATCAATTTTCTAGCTCCGCTATCTCTTGCCAGAAAGTTAAGATAGTGAGTGATTCCCATTTTAGCCAGTTATTGTGGTTTTGAAAGCAAAAGTAATTTAATTTGTTAGTCACTTCTTTTCAGTACTATTATGTACATACTTTCTGCTTTTGCTAATTTTGAAAATTCGGGATTATTTTGATCCAATTCAGTCAAGCTTTTTCAAAACCTTATACAATCGATTCCGTTTAATAGGGTCACATCAGTCAGAGGACATTTTGCCCCGATTAAGCGGAGAACTCTATTACCAAAAAAAATTTTTGTATCAGCTTCTTTCTGTGAGAGATATTCCGTTCCTGCCAACATTGGTCCGATTAAGCAGTTGACCCTATTAAACAGTGACCCTATTAAGTGGGATCGACTTTATCTTCCTAATCTTGCCCTTATCTCTCAAATTTCCCACGACAGAAAAGTTTTTTGCAAGTACTATCCTAAAATTTCATGATGTTATCTAATGAACTCAAAGAATTTCTGCTCCTGCTCGTTAATGAGTTATCGACAATTTTTTCTCCAAAACACCTCTTTGTCCATGTTTTCGATCGAAAATCTCGTAGTGTAGTGCACTTCTATGTATCAATTAACTCTTCTCCAAATTTGAAATATTTACCTGTTTGTTGTTTTTGGCACAAGGTGACACAGGTGCGAATAGTTACTCTTTGTAAAATATTGATCTATGGATAGCTTTTAAACTGAGTTCATGCATGATTTGTTTGGTTTTCTGTAGCTGTTGTGATTTGAATGAATTACCCCCAAAGGATAGTTTTATTTTAGTATTAATTATGTTGCAAATCTATATGGTGTTCATACTTTGAATTAGGCAATAAGGAGTAGAACGTTAGTTATTCGAACGTGATGGGGCTAAAGGGAGTTTAGATAAGTGATATGTTCGGATTACTGAATTTCGAAAAACTGGAGTTCGGATTAATGTCTTTCTACTATAATAATCTCACTCTCCTATTAATTATATTCAACTTTAGAACAAATTCATGTTTCCCAACAGTTTAAAATTCCATTCGAAGAGATATCAGCGACAAAACATCCGGCGACGAAACATCCAGGCGACGAAACAACCGTTTACCATTTTAAAGTGAATAAACGAGGGATGCATGTAATCTGTTACGTGTTTCTGTGAAACTGTTAATTTATTAGGTTCAATTTATAGTATATTATAATGTGTCTTATCAGGAGTGGTTAAAAATTTCGTGCCAAGTCACTTCCTGTAGCTGCACTATTGGTCTTTTGCCCAACATTTTTAAAATATACGAGGATAATGATGTATCACATTAAAAATATCCTCACAAAAGAAAAACAACTGGTGTAGGCCCACAGTCATAAGAATGACCCACTTCATAACTCTCGTAGAAATAACATCATGATACCTGTAGCATTAATTTCAATTTAATCGCAATCAGTGCCGTCGGAAGCTCCACAAAAGTGGGGCAGCTATGACCCCCCTGCTTACCCCATTAGCCTCCCCCAACCGCATCCCTGCATACCTACTAGCCACCCAGGCCTAGCCTCTAGCCACCCTGCCTAGCCCCTAGCTTCCCCAGGCCTGTCCTTCTAATGCCTCGTCAAAAGTGGGCAGTCATGGCCGCCCCAGCTGCCCATGACTGACAGCTTTAATCGCAATTAATATTAAGGTTCAAATATTATCTCCTGCTACTCACAATCTTCGAATCTTTATTTCTCTTATATCGTCTCTGATTTTATATTTTATCTATAAAATATTTTACAAATAGACAGAATAAGGACTCAAAAGGATACTAGTGAAGATAATCATAATTATTGATGAACTGCTTCTAAACAAGTGATATTTCAACTTGTATTCTATCTGCTATTTCAGTAGACAAAAATGTCGTGTGGTAAAAATTACGAAGGTGAACTTTCTGATGTATTACTACACATAGAATACAACATATACCTTTGTCACATTGTGTACTTAAATGTTCCCATGTGTGTAATATTTTCTAGAAAATATTTTGATTGAGAAACAGGATAAATATTCGATCATATTTAGTGGCTAAATATAACACTGTGACTCAAATATTGGTAGTGAGGTATTTAATATTTATGCTAGTGCTATTAAGATGTTACTTCTATGAAGAATTAACTAATTGGGTAATTCTTTTGACATGTATCCGTATTTGAAATACGATTAAACATGTATGTATGCTATGCAAGCGACATGAAATATGATCGTTATGTACAGTGACTGTTATATGAATGATAAATTCAATGGGAATTTTACTAAGGAAGTCTTTTTGTAGCCTTTTGTGCATGTGAACGTATAAAGTGAACTAGCTAGTTCCAATATCCTTCTATTAAAACTCGATAAAATATTAATTTGTGTATTTGTAAAACAAGCGCGCGCTTCACTGGCTTGCGCTGCAGGGCTGGCGGACATTGCGTCCGGAGGCGCCCTTCCTGCCGTGTATGCTCAAATTGATTAATTTTATGGTAGATAACATCTCTAAATAAATATATCAATTTTTAAAATTTTGATGCGTAATGATGACGTCATAACTGAGTGATGAGTCTGCATTTTTTATGAGAGTTGTATCATATTTGAGATGTATGAATATACAATGTGAGATGAGATACATTAATATTCCATTATAATTTCAGCTACCTTTCACCTAAAATGACTTAGTTATAGTCGAAAAACTGAAATTTCTAATATTAAAAAGGAGACAATGGTGTCATAGTTCCATGGTAAGTCTACATCTTCGTCTGAGGTCAGAACTAAGTGGAGCCATAGCCAATAGACTCCCGCTTGCCAAAAATCAGCTTTCTGTACTAGGCAGTTTCTTCAATCAATTCGTTACAAATACTTGTATATACTACACACACACACACACACATTAATTGAATTTTAATATTAAGGATATATAACAGTGCCAGTCAGGCCAGACTGGCCATGGCCGACCACTTTTGTTAAGGCATAATACTAAAAGGCCTAGGAGGCCTAACCACTATAGGAATGGTGAAGCAATAGGCCTGACAACTTTAGAGCTGCTTCAGCCGACCTTGCTATATTGATTGAGGAAACTGCCAGGCACATATTGCTAAATTTTTGCATGTGGGAATCTTTTGGCTATGACTCCACTAAGATCTGACCATAAATTTTAATAGAATGTGTATATTAATATATTTCACATATGATACAATTATCATCAAAGAATGACTCAACATGACTCATCACTGTTATGACGCCATCACTACACATCAAAAAAATTCAATTATTTTCGTAATTTTTGAGATATATCGATTATAAGACATGTTATCCACTTTTTATTAATTAATGTAAGCCTTGGCGCCTGAAGGGAGCCTCCGGAGGACATAAAGTCTCCGCCAGCCGCGCAGTGCAATGCAAGGGAAGTGCGCTTGTATTCTATAAATTTCACATAATTTTATAAAATAAATTTAGGATAAATTAGAGTAAAATTAATTCCTTGGGGTCATAAGCAGAGGCATTGCAAGGATGCGGCACATGCAGCCTAGCCCGCAACATCATAGGCTGTGCCACAACCCTCTCACGGAATGGACGGAATTGCCGCACCGTAGTTTGGGCTGGCTACACACTCTGGTTATAAGTCTACCATATAATATAGAATCTATCGACTAGTTTAAGAAGAAATTAATCTTTATTCTATTCATTGCGTTAAATTTGATCGCAAGTAGTATATTGTTAATGGCCCAAGCTTACCCATCAGTTTATAAAAACCTATTTTTAGAAAATTCTCACTAAGACACTTTGTACATATATAATACTTCGTTAAGGAACCTGAATTGGTTTTTTATTCTAAATCAAAATTCATAATTTATTGGAAACGCCAGGTTGTGGCGCTTCTGACTTTGGGAGTAAAGGCATATTACTCTCCACCCTTTCTAATTGAGAGCCCTGGTATATATGGTAATATTTGTTTACTGATATATAAAGAAAACCAAATTGCATATCTAGTCCCAGCAGGCCTAGAAATATTACAATGCATGAGTATTATTATATCGTTATTCGAAGACTGCCAGCATTTTTAAGGAAATATTATAAGATTAAGGTGTTAAATAAATTTGCCCAGATATGTGATCAATGGTCGATTCGGCCAATAGTTTGTCAGATGGCTATAGTTTAAGTTGAGAATGCTTTCCCTCCCCAATCGCAGGATCTGTTTTACGTCTTAAATATTTATTTTTTATTGAGCAACATCTAGAGTCAAAACTATAACACACCCCAATTGGACACTTTTTAATTGTCAAAAAAGGATGTAACCAAGGATGTAGCCAAAAAAGGATGTAGCCAAGGATGTAGCCAAAAAAGAATGTAAGCTAATTTTGAGCATGATTTCTTGAATATTAATAACGAACAAAAACTACAAATTTTTTGTTAATGTATTACGTATGTGCATACATACTGTACCAGTGTACAGTCATTTTAAAAAATTGGTAATTAGAAAATTATTTAGATTTTGTCATCTATATTGTCCCAAAAAATATTTAATCGTGATTTGTAACTTTTTAATAACAAGTCACTTGGATATTATTAATGCTATGTATATTAGCGAATTATTATGCATAAAATGTTTATATTACTTTCACCAGTGTTTAAGTGAAATAATGATTTAAATATATGCGAATATTAAATGGTCACACCTTATTTCCGAATGGTGTCCAAACTTTTCTGACCTAAGATGTAGAAGTATCTTTGTTCCCCTATCCAGAATAGCTTTCTAATGTTTTAATATTCCCTGTCTGTTGTGTTCATAAAATGCTTTATATTTCTAGATTTAATGTGGGAAGATATTGCAAAGCGAAAAAAAGGAAATAAAGTTCCAAATGTGTCCATTGGTATGCCTCAAGACTTTAGACAGGTATCAACAATATTATATCAAGAAGGTCAACCTCCACAAGTACTTAGAGTGAAATTAATTAAGCATTCTCCTGATCAAAAACTTGGATTTTATGTACGTGATGGCAAAAGTGTCAGAATGACTACAAATGGAATTGAGAGAATCGACAGTTTTTTTATTTCCCGATTGGTTTTGGGTGGATTGGCGGAAGGAACAGGTTTGCTTAGTGTTGAGGACGAGATTTTGGAGGTAAATGGAATAGAGGTAGCTGGTAAGACGCTGGATCAAGTAACAGATATAATGGTAGCAAACAGTAAAAACTTAATTTTAACAATCCAACCTGCATCTGCTCCTAAAATGGCACCCTCCAATAAAACCTTTCAAAAATCCCCTTCATGGTCTTCCAGCCCAATCCCTACAGATGCCACTGATTTATCTTCTCGAAATATTACTATATCTTCGACTTATTCTGCTTATGAACCTCGGACACAAATCAACATTCTTGGTCATTCGTCATCCAATCAAACTGCAATTGGACCTACTATTAGTGATCATGAAAACAATAATTTAAGGATAAAATTGGGTAATAAAGATCATATCGATGATATCGAGCAAATTTCTCCAGAACGTACAAGACTTTGAATTTTTATTTTTATTTTCTTATTCGTAGTTAATATCTAATTTAGGTCAAAAAAATTTTACTTATATTCTATTTCTTTATCCATGAATAAAATTTACTTAATAATTAATACAAAGATGTATGATTTTGTACTTATGTTACGCGAATAGTGAACACTTAATGTGTTTCCCTAAAATTATGAAATCAAATTCATATTTTCGTTTAAAAATAAAGAGATTTTTATGTAGCTAATTGTATGCTATTCACTTAGTCTTTTATGATTTAAATTCTTTGCTTTTAGAACTGTTGCATATAAATTTTAGACGCATATAATTTTCAGACGCCAGTATTATGAAATCATGGATTCAACTTAGCATATAATTCTCAGACATTACTTATTAGATTTTGTCTACTGGGTCGTAGAATTCTGAGACAGTATTGCTATGTACTATAGATCTAATGAGTTCAGAACGTATATTATGCACTGTGTTGCATATCTAGATTCATTTGCACAAATTTTATTTTGCATCTTGTCTCTTTTTTATTGGATTAGTTGGTAAGCTTATCACAGTACTTGACTATTGGGAAGTTTATTCAATGAACGCTTTACAGTACTCCCAAATCTTTGAATTCCTGGGAGACGACGAATATCCAGAAGAATTTTCCCGTCACCAGAAATGGAACTTCAAGAAGAAGTTAGACACAATTTTCATTTCTGAATCACAGATACTCTACAAGGTAAACACACAATGCGCACAAATTATTTTAGTTTGTTTCTAAACCTGCGACGCCACAATATGGTGTGAACATTTTTTGATTATCGAGTAATTTTCAAGTACGTACAAAGTTGCTTTTGCCTGGCCAAAAGATCAAACCCAGAGACGGTCACATATTTTATGCCCGCCCATTTTGTGATTACAATATATAAGTACGTAGTTGTGCGACCTCTCAAGAGTAAAACGACTGATGAAGTTATCGAGAACATCTACCTCGATGTTGGTGTCCCAGATGTCATCCAACATGATCAGGACAAAGAATTCACAAGCAATGTATGTTTAATTAAAGATGCAATTATAATTTAAACGCTGTAGCATACTTAAATTCGGATGTTATTTTGTAGAATCCTTAACAAGTAAGGCTTCTTCCTGAAATTATGCATCTATGCATGTAATCGAATTGACAATCGTGAGTGGTATTTTATTCAGATATATAACATAAATTATGCATTATTATTAAATAATGCACTAAATTATAATAAGTTGAACAAAATGACATTTCAGACTTGAAAGCATTGGTCTTCAGTACTCAAACCTGCAGTCATGTGTATGAATTTTACTGTTAAGAAGTCGAACTCGTACACTCCCTTTCAAGTCATGTGTGGACGGGAATCGAAGTACGACAATCTAGTCTCGAATATATTTAAGATAGATGTATCACATGTTAAAGACTATGAACTCGAAGAGGCTATCATTTCCGAATATGTGGATATCGAGGGAGGATCCGAATTGGATATGTTTTCTTCTCCTTGTGACCACCTAGAATCGATTCATCTCCTGAATGAGTCTTGGAAAAATACCTGCGATCTTGCGAACGCCTCAATAAGATCAGAGCAGCTAAAGCAGAAGAGGCAGTATGATAAGAAAGTTAATGCAAATAGGTTAGTTATTTTTCTAAGTTATTGAGTAAGCACATTAGTAAGTTTCTTCTAACAATGTGGTAGTACGTGCAATCGAAACCGTATTTTTCTTACTCTTTCTTTATAGGTTCAAACAGTAAGAAAAACACAATGGAAAATCGATCGAATTTTTTTACTTCATAAATAGTAAGTAATAAAAAAATGGAAAGCTAGAAAACCCGGTTATGACTGTATGATGTTTGTTATAGTGTACTACTGAACATATAGTTATAACATTAAGGAAGGGAACAAAATCCTATTTATGAACATGCCTAAATTGAAAAAGATACCGAATGCTAAAAAACTTTTTGGGACCTTTTACAGCACCCAGAATCACCCACAGCCACGCAATTATTTCAAAAGAGGTACCGAAAGAAGGATAGGAAAGTACCTATCAACACTACTTAACTCTATCACGAGCGTCAGGAAAATTCTGGCAAAAATACTCTAGGAAAAAGAAAATTAGATGCGAAAATAGATTGTGATGAGGTCAAAAGATCGAAGTCTTCACACGTATTTTCTATTTTTGAATAAATTGCGTGATCATATTCTACATTATTGATCTCTGTTTTCTAGACCCCACACATCGAATTTGGGTTTATAAATGAAGCAATTCATCATCATCTACCCAACCTCAAGGTAATTTGACCAGTTTTGTAATAATAATATAATGCTATGTTTGCATCCTTTTCCATGACTTGATTCTCGCAAGAACTCTGACGTACATACAATGAATGCATTCTTCTATTGAGATCAGCATTTTTAATTTAATTAATCATAGAGAAAATCTTCACATTAACTTATTCATAGCCTACTATATATAAGGCCTCAGAGTAACTTGCGGATTTGGGACTAGGGATGCGGTAGAAGATGGTTGAACTAATACATGAACTGCCTTAAATCATTAACAAAGCATAATAGAACTTAGGAATATATTACCAGCATATGTAAATATGGTGTCAAAGTACCTATATCCGTTGTAAAAAATTAGATTAGTCACTATATGGTTCCGCAATAGGGTATATTTGTGACAAATATGGTGATTTTCAGAGGTCGTTTAAGGGCACGTCTAGTGTTTTGATTATAAAACTTTTCGCATAGAACTAAGATGTGAATGGGTTAAGGCGAAAAATTTGGAATTTTTCCATGGAATGTTGCTATGGAAACGTGTTTGGTCAGTTGGAGTCGTATTTTGAAAACCGCGATAGCTAGACATTCAAATGTAATTCCATTTGATAGTTAATATACTACTTCCTATTAAGCGATAATATAATTTCCAAGTCTAAATTAAATGGTTTACGAGATATTCGACAAATTACCAAATGTGGCCAATATGATAAATTATATTATCGATTAATAGGAAGTAGTATATTAGCTATCAAATGGAATTAAATTTGAATGTCTAGCTATCCCGGTTTTCAAGATTGACCCCAAATGACCAAAACACGTTTCCATAGCAACACTGGAATGTAGCAATATCCCATGAATAATTCCAAATTTTCGTATTAATAACCCATTCACAACTTAGTTATTTGCGAAAAGTTTTATAATAAAAACACTTAGAAGTGCCCTTAAACGACCACTGAAAATCACCAAATTTGTAACAAATATACCCTATTGCGCAACCATATGGTGACTAATCTGAATTTTAACAACGGATTTGGGTACTTTGACCCCATATTGATATATGCTGGTAGTACATTCCTAAGCTCTATTGTGCTTTGTTAATGATTTAAGGCAGCTCATGTATTAGTTTATCCATCTTCCACCGCATCCCTAGTCAAATTACTCTGAGGCCTTATATACAGTAGGCTATGGCTTATTGTATTTCAAATGGTAAAACATTATCTTTGTTTCTAGATTATTCTAAGGGAGAATGTGAGCAAGGGCACTTTCATGACGCCGTTGCACGAAGACCTGCACAAGAAACTCGATCGATTTCACCATTATGTTCCGAATATCTCATTTTTACGTAACCAATAGCTTCAATAAAGGAAACTCACTTGTTCGAGTCGTGAGATGGAACCTGCTCAGAGCAGGTTCCAAATAATTAATAATTCGGAGGCATCCATCCACATTCAAAATTTTAACCTCTACGACGAGCCTGTCATTTCAAAGATTAACTCCATTACCCATTCCTATGGGTATATACCCAGTGATGATGTTCAGACCCTCGACTCTGAATAGCTTTTATAAGATAATATGATATTAAGTACAGACTCTGTGTTTACAAAAATTGATACTATACAGACTTAGTGTTTACATATAGACGGACTTAGCTGGCAACTAGCCAGCCAGATGAGTCTTAGATAGACCAAAGGTCTTTATATTTCCTGAAGATAAAATTAGCGAATGTATATACAAAGACACCATGACACAGCAGAACAGTCTCCTAAACCTTAACCCCATAATTAGAATCTGATTATCGCATGTGATGTGATGTGTATCATCATATAATTAATTAACGCTGCACTTTATTTTACTACAGTAACATATTATTTCATCTAATAATATTAATTATAATCAATGTGTATTTGTATGCTAAGGAATAAATATTTTGTGTAGGTATTCCTGAGTGTACTTCAATTATCGATCATCTTATTCACTTCAATAAATTATATATATCGAAACACTGAAGAATAGAATCTAATACTTGTTCAAATACTAATTAAAAATTCCTTGAAGATGAGAGGTGGTTTAAATTAAATTTTGTTTCAATAACCTCACTTAACAAGTCTAAAGTGGGTTGGAAACAGTGTTTGCCATATCATGAACAAAGTTCATAGATTTGACCATTTTCATGAACTTTTGAGTTGTGGTATGAACATTTTGGTTTTGGCAAGAAGTTTGCATGAACATTTAATGTTGTATGGCATGAACTTGGCATGAACATTTGAAGATATGCGGCATGAACATGCTAAACAACTCATCTGGCAACACTGGTTGAAAATAGACACATTCAATATAAGCAGCATAGTTGACGTTCAAAATTATGTAAATTTGATGTCAATCAGAATGTAATTACGCATAAATATGTATAAAATTAATATTTACTTATTAATAGCTCAAAGACTTATAAGCAAAGTAGACAAGAATGTAATAGAGAAGTCTGAGAAATCTATGGATGGTTATGTATCAGAGAATCTAATAGAAATGTCTGAAAATTATACGGGTTGCTATGTAGTATACTGATTACTTATCAATAAATGTATGAACTTCCAGTACAAAAATCCATAGTATGCATAGGCATGTGTCTGAGGATTCTATAGAAAATATTTTTCCATGGTTTCATAATACACTGTCTAAAAATTCTATGCGTCTGAAAATTCTGCGCAACAGAACCTCATTCACAAAGTTTTGCCACTCTGGACACTCTTTTTAATAGTAGCCCAATTTTTGTTTCAATCATCAATTATTCTATGTTCAAAATTTATAGATATGAAAAAATGGCAAGTTCATTTATAAACGCCATGAATTTTTCATTCTAAATGACCAAGATTAACTAAGAGTCACATATCCATTAGATATCTCTCCACATCCTCTAGATTAAATACTATGCAGCAGCCTAGATAGATCCTTTTGTCGCAGGAATCACATGCTACCCATATATACCCTCTGAATAACGAGAAGACGATCAGAGCTGGAGAAACGATCGATTTAAACAATTTGAGTGTTCATTGAGAATGTCGTTTGGGAAGCTGTTACAGATTTTGTCACTCGCCAACAATAATCTACTATTTATACTCCGCAATTCCTTGTGCCAGATTGTTATAAATAGCTAGCTCATTCTTATGGGCAATCGTCCACAAATTTGATGAACTGCTTCAATATGATTTGATCAAGAATTGCAGGAGATAATTGCTGAATTGAGAGATAACATCCTGGAGAAACCTGACGATTTCAGTAATCAGGAAATTTGTGTTCTGGAAATAGCTTACTGCATTGACACAATGCTTATTAGTAGCGACATAAAAAGTTCTTAAATTTCGGGCTAAAACTGTAGATACCATCCAAATACTTTACTTTGAAACGCAGAAAACAAAATTTGGGATCACATAGAATCGGAGTCCCTAAAAGGGGATGAGTAAACCGATCACAAAAAACCCGCTGCTAAACTTAGGTGGTAAACACATTTAGGAAAATGGATTTCTGGGGGATATCTACACAGCCAGGAGTAAATCGCTAGATTGAGACCTTAATGTACTTGCAAATACTTATTAACTTGCACTAGTTAAGGGGTCAAATCTATATATATAATACATAGTTTTTATTCCCTACAGAAGAATATACGTGCAAATCAGGTCAATAGTAATTTAGGATAATATGAACAAATTTCAACCGTATCCTGTGGTTCGTATTAACAAGATTCTTATGTATTTTGCATTGTGTGTTTTGAAAAGTAAAGTGTCATGTTATGCAGTGAAAATTGATGCGTATCAGTACACATTTGTTTCTTTTTCAAAACTCATAATGCAAAATACAGTTCTAGGTCATGATTTTCCAATTACAATCTTCAACCACCATAATAACCAAGATGATGGAGTCTTACAAATTTTAAACCAAACTGTGCTCGAGACAGAACTTAATTGCCACCCTGCAGGAAGCGATACGTAGTAGCGTAGCCAGGGGGAGCACATGACACGTTCCCACTGTAAGGATTTAATGTAAGACATTTTGCGAGAAATTATACACTACCTGGGTAGTCAGATTCGAACTCAAATAATTCGAATTAGTATTATTAGAATATTCAATTATTAATTCAAATATTTTCAAATTATGTATCACTGCCACCCACACATCTTTGATGACTACTATACATTGGGGAAAAAATTACCTCTTGTGCCACAGGTTTAGAATTTTACTCATTGAATAGAGCAATTATTTAGATATCTCAATTATGACTAATTCCAATGTGTAGGTTTCGAATATTAAATCAGAATCTTAGTATCTCAAGTACTATTTGTATGCGAGAGAATTAAGTGTAGAAATGATTTAGCCACCTTCGGGATTTTATATAGGATGGTCAGATCATTGCATTTTAAGTACTTTTTGAATTAGATTTTTGGTGGCATGAAAATAATTGCCATTTTGGTTGATTTTACAAAATGTACTTAATTTAAACTCGCGAATGAATAGCCTCATTTCTGTTAATGAATTCAATCGATTAGTGAAAAATTTTCAGGGTAATGAAAGGTATCTGGTGCTAAATCATCATGGAACAATGATTATAAAGAAAGGTATTTTTTACAGAAACAGTGAGACCTGAATTGTGATTTTCGCTGCGTACAAGGACACATTTTTGTTTTAGAAAACTCGCCATACAAAACACTGTACTCGGGCTAGACTAAAAAATCCTCAATCATTTACAATCTCTAAAGACTATCATAACTATGATTGTTCGCGTAGCAGAAAATCTATACACCTAATGATGTTTGTAGCAGAGCTTATGTATTACCTATATAATGAAGTATAAATTGTGCGGTGTTCCCAATAATGGCATACTAAATATATGGTTATATATGTCCTGACTGGGCATTCAAACAAGAAAGCTAATTTTTAAATTCTAAGCGAAACTATTTCTCCAAATTGTCATCTATTGGATTGTATATGGGACACTCAAACATTATGGAGTAATACATTTAAATCACTGATCACATTTATAGTTAATCCATTAAGGCCCCATTTAATAATGTGGACACAAGCACGCTTCGTTTGCTTGCGCTGTGCGGCTGGCGGAAACTGTCAGCCGGAGCCGCACTTGGGACCCTAGGCTCACATTGATTAATTAAGGTAGAAAACTTCTCTAAACACGTCTGTCTTACTATTCTAACGATATCACTCGAAAATCACAAAAACTTTTTTGATGCATAATGATAACCTAATAACAGTGATGAGTCATACTTTTTTGATGATGATTGTATCAAATATAAGATATATTAATATACATTCTATCAAAATTTCAGCTTTCGATCACCTAAAATAGAGTTATAGTCGAAAACTGAATTTTCTAATTATAAAAAGGGAATCAATAATGTCATAATTCCATGATGAGTCGATATTGATTATTGTTTGAATTTATAAATAAAAAGGGTTTATTCTTGCGAAATGTTTAATTTGTTCGAATTAGGATGTTGACACCTGTTTATCCCTGTTTTCAAAGGAGTTGTCGCTTGTGCAACTGTGTTTCAGTAGAATCGTCACCTGTTCGACTTTGTTTTTGGGGAAAGTTGTCACTTGTTTTACTCTGCTCGACTTTTTGTTTTATGATTATATGCTTTTTAACAGAGACAAATTATTAATAAAATATTATCTTGCAGCAGTCATTGGTCCAAATTGACGAGATTATTGAGTTATGGTTGTACTATGTAACCCCGTAAACGTTGGAACTATATTTTTTAGGCTCGAAATGTCAATTCAAAAACCCAGAAATATATTATATCATAGCCTACTTAATATAAGGCCTGGTATCAACCTCAAAATTTTGGACTAGGGATGAAGTAGTGGATGGGAATTATTAGTAACCCACAAAGATCTTGTAAGAATTTCGCATGGTATAAGCTCAACAAACTTTAATCAACCTTTGTTTAATATTTGATTATTTAATTCATAAATATTTTAACTCAGTCCACTAAAAATCAATTCTCTACACCTTTTTGACTTATAATTATATATTTTGTTTTATTATTAGCTGCTCTACTATCTTTTTTCACGATATCTACTGTTCTCTTTCCGGATGTAGAGTAACTATTCAACAGATCGTGTAAATTGTGAACCTGTTCCAGTAGTCAGATGAGATTTTATATTTGAACAAATTGATGATTCTGTGAAGAAAAACATTAAGAACGGGACGGGACAGTTCATTCAAGAAGGCAGTGGGCCGTTGAGATGGGACTGGGGCCGGGGGGTTAATCCTTTTCAATCTTGTTACGAGTTCACACTCATTAAATTATATTAAGAAGTGCTGTTCTTGAGTTTAGTAAAGCCTACTTCCTGTAACGATGAATGAAACCCTCAAACATACCTTGGAAATGAATGCCAGTCAACTCGCACCACATTCCAACCCGTACCACATGCCAACTCATCCTACATACCAACTCGTACCAAGTCAACAGGAAATCCTGCTTTTCGCAGTGTTTTTACAGATATCTCATCCAGAATGCTATAGAAATCATACATTTCATTTTGGTATTTGATACGAGGTGACTGGATCCCTTGGAAACCACTTAAAGAATTTACTTCTCGAAGATTGTGCATGGCGAAGTCATAGCAATTGATGATATACTTTATATGAGAAGATGAATACGATATCTTGTATATTTCTATTGTACTTAGGGCATTCAAAAAGTTCTCATCTCATATCTGTATCTCAAATGATAGTGAAAATAGGATATTTCCGATTTGTCCATTGTATTCCTTAGGGGATCAGCTTCCAATTTATATATTGGTTTATTTTAAAAGGACAATTATTGTGGTTCCTACATTAGATTTTTTGTGCATCGGTTTAGGGTAGTGTCGAAAAGTTGGAATCTCCCCATTGAAAATGGCTGAAAACTAAATTTGGAGAATAAAAGTTGTGAAAATCGTAGAATAAGGTCATTAAAAGGTTAAATAATTAAGAACCAATGTGAAAAAGTAAACGGGAGGTGTTCAATAGTATTGCTCGTGTTGAAAAAATATCATGCTACTTTTAGTGGATTTTTTGTCAATTTTCGCCACTCAAAAAGTGGGACAAAAATGGTAGTAAACCACTTCAAAACATAGTATTCCCTCAGCCTCAAACTATAATACTTCAGAAAATTCAATCTATATGTTAGTTGATGCGTAGAATTCGATGGAGGGATCAGTTTTAATCTAAATTTGCTCAGAACTGAAATATATCAAAGGGAACCCGAAAAATCACGTTCAAAGGGACTACCTTAAACCGATGTACAAAAATATAATGTAGGAACCACAACAATTGTCCTTGTAAAATAAACCAATATACAAGTTGGAAGCTGATCCCCTAAGGAATACAATAGACAAATAGAAAATATCCTATTTTCACTATCATTTGAGATACAGATTTGGGATGAGAACTTTTTGAATGCCCTAAGTATATATGCAAACAGGCTGGTAATAAGGGAAAATATCATAATGAAACATATGGCAAGGATCCTAATACTTGGAATATAGTTAAAGGACCCATTACCATGTGTCATATATTATTCTAATGAAATCATATTGAAAACTCGGGATTCTCAATTCAGCTCTTGATGATAGGTTGGCAAAACTTCCTCTACTGTAGAAACAATTCTGTCTAGTACGGTATGAAGGAGTGAAGGCATCGCAGCAACACAATAGTCTCCGGAGAAAAGAAATCCACAGTTTAGCGGGCACGAAAAGAACGATATTGAATGAAATCGATGCTGGACAGGCATTAGCCGACTGCTTACAAAATCATCTATTTTACTGTTATTTTAACATAGTTTGTTACAAATGAAACAAAATATTGTTGTTCTGAATGATATTGAAAATTAATAAAGTTAAATTCAATTACATTGTTCGATTTAGTAGATAATATCAGGAAATGAAGTCTTGAGGACAATAAATAACTAAGCAGATATAGTTTTAAGAATTTAAATTCCCATCCTCTACTTCAGTGTTTCTCAACCTGAGGTACGCGAGATGTTTTTCAAGGGTACGCCGAGAGATTTCGAAAAGTTATAGAAATCCTAAAAAATAATTGCCAGATCAATAGTACCACTACCGAAGTCTTATTAACCTTTTGATATAGATTCGTCTAAAGTAAACAATTGTAATTGGCATCCTTTGACAATTAAAATGATATTAATACATTACTGTATCCTAATTATCAGACAATAGTGGTTTACATTTGACACTGATTGGCGGCCTCGCATATTAACTAAATCAGGTAAATTTGTATAAAAGCTCGTTCAACTTTTCACAATGAAATTTATTTGCATACTATAATATATCATTACAGTATTAATAAGATGGCAGAGTCATCAATCAAGGAATCGGTGAAAAAACATAAATATAATGATAATTATATTCAATATGGAATTCACAACTATACTGGAAAAGGATGCGAACATCCACAGTGCGTGGTGTGTTTTAAAGTTCTTTCTGAGCATACAATGAAGCAAAGCCTGCTCAAGAGGCACCTTAGCGGTTGCCATCCGGAGTTATTAGATAGAGATGTTGAATTCTTCAGGCAGAAAGAAATAGGATTGAAACGAGTTCGATTGGATAAGAGTGGTCATGTAAATAAACAAAATCAAGCAGCTCTTCGCGCCTCATACATGGTTGCTCTGAGGATCGCCAAAGAAGAATTCCCTCACACAATCGCAGAGAAGCTTATACTACCGTGTTGTAAGGACATTGTTCGCTGCTTAATTGGAGATGTTGAGGAAAGTGAAAAACTTGATGCATAGAACATAAGACTAGTGAAGGCCCACCTGTTCTGCTTGTGGGAAGAGTTTCAATCTTACTTTCCAGACCTGAGTGAAATGAATGTTACATTAATTCGAAATCAGTTCATTGTAGAAGTCCGTTCACTACCCGGCGAGGTGCAAGATGAATTCGTGGAATTTGTTAACGATTCAACAGCAAAAGATGCATTTGAGACCTTACCACTAATTAAGTTCTGGTCTAAAATGAGTGCGTACTACCCTAGTGTATGTACTATAGCTGTGAGTGGGTTGTTGATGTTTCCGAGTACTTATCTATGTGAACAAGGATTCTCTGCATTTTTCTTCATAAAAAACAGATTTTGTTCTCGGGTAAGCGTAGAGCCTGATCTTCGTATCGCTTTGTCTAAGACTGAACCCAGAATTGAAGCACTGGTGGAAGCTAAGCAAGCACAGCCCTCCCATTGAAAGTCTTTTATAATTTCCCCATTAAATAATGATATATTCTTCCAATTTTGCAAAGTCATTATTTTACGGAATCTCGCCTGATTGTAACAGTTGTGACTGGAGTTACTAGACTCTTTTTTTATAATGAGGGGTACGTGACGCCTCGTCTTGAGGTAAAGTGTACACAGCCCAGAAAAGGTTGAGAACCACTGCTCTACTTCATCTATGGTACATTGTGTTGAGATTGACATTCCAATGAATGATGAAACAGCAACATCAATTTCTCAATAATATAAGTTTGGATCATAGACATCTTTGTTAATTATTTTGAAACAGGAATAATCGATAGTTACCTACAAGTATCAGAGAGGAAAGATATTTGCGACAACAGATAAATAACAAATATCTTAAGAAGTGGAAGAAAGGAAATCCTGCATGAAATGCATTGTCTCTAGGGATGGTTGCAAAGCTACTGCTAACTAAACTTGAAAAGCAATTTAAAAACTTCAATGAAAAATCATAACCACACACAATCGTAATACCAATCTGAAGCCCATGGCTTAAAATCAAAATGCGAGAGTATTGCAAAGCCATCCCAGGAAAATCTCAAAAATATTTGATGATCTATCACGTGAAGATCCAGCTGCATGTGAGAAACCTTTTAAACGTCGCGAATCTTCCATGCACATATCAGGGAGAACATCGTAATGTTCTTATAAAACGGAAATACTTGATTGAACTAGTATTTCTTTGAGACTTGGACCAAATTCATATGGAATCTGCTAAGAAACGGAAGTATAATGAAGATTATATCAAATACGGATTAACATCCATACCTAAAGAGGAACAGGAACTACGACAATGTGTAGTATGTTATAAGGTAGTGGTTCTCAACCGGCAGTGCACGCACCCCCTGGGGGTGCGAGAGACGATTCTGGGGGGTGCGGGAAAGTATAGCCACTTGATTAATATTTACTAAGTAATAACAAATATGTTCCATTTTGCCTACTCAATGAAGTGCATTGCTTAGCTTTTGCACATTTTATTGTATTCTTAGAAGTGCTTTTTCAAAATCATATAATGTGTCAATCAATCATTTTATTGGATAGGCATAATGACGCTACCTTTATTAGTATGCTAATTCGCATTAATCCCTACACGCCTATAGTATATATACACGTATAGTATTATCTAGGATAGTATTTTATATCTCTGATTTTT